>PVIU01016830.1:0-43648 GCA_004026605.1 Ondatra zibethicus
ACTTCTTCTGTTGAGAATTCTCAGTTCAGATCATTACCCCATTTTTTAATTGGGTTATTTAGAATTTTAATGTCTAGTTTCTTGAGTTCTTTGTATATTTTGGAGATCAGACCTTTGTCTGATGTGGGGTTGGTGAAAATCTTCTCCCATTCAGTAGGTTGCCTTTTTGTCTTAATGACAGTGTCCTTTGCTTTACAGAAGCTACTCAGTTTCAGGAGGTCCCATTTATTCATTGTTGCTCTTATTGTCTGTGCTATTGGGGTTATACGTAGGAAGTGGTCTCCTGTGCCCATGTGTTGTAGACTACTTCCCACTTTCTCTTCTATCAGGTTCAGTGTGGTTGGATTTATATTGAGGTCTTTAATCCATTTGGAGTTTTGTGCATGGCGATAGATACGGATCTATTTTCATTCTTCTACAGGTTGACATCCAGTTATGCCCACACCACTTGTTGAAGATGCTTTCTTTCTTCCATTGTATAATTTTTGCTCCTTTGTCGAAAGTCAGGTGTTCATAGGTTTGTGGGTCTTCGATTTGATTCCATTTGTCGACGTCTCTGTTTTTATGCCAATAACAAGCTGTTTTCATTACTGTAGCTCTGTAATAGAGTTTGAAGTCAGGGATGGTAATGCCTCCAGAAGTTCCTTTATTGTATAGGATTGTTTTGGCTATCCTGGGCTTTTTTTTTCCCATATAAAGTTGATTATTGTTCTCTCAAGGTCTGTGAAGAATTTTGTTGGGATTTTGATGGGGATTGCGTTGCATTTCTTATGTATTGGTGATACTCAGAAGTGTTCTTAGCTTTGACAGGAATTTTGTCTTCATTAGATTCTGTGCGATTTCAGCTATTCATTCTTTTCTTTTTCTTTTTCTTCTTCTTTTTCTTTTTCTTTTGGAGACAGTGTTTCTCTAGCTCTGACTGTCCTGGAACTCACTTTGTAGACCAGGCTAACCTTGAATTCAGAGATCTGCCTGCCTCTTCTTCTAAGTGCTGAGATTAAAGGTGTGTACCTCAACACCTCATTATTTTTGAGAAGGTGAAACATGGTCTGCTCATACTGTGTTGTCTACATTGATCTCAGCCTCAGCCTCTCTCTCAGAGCCCTCGTTCCTTTTAGTGGGAAATGGTGCTCTGAGGCCAATATCTTGGTACTCAGTGTGGGAAGAATGCTGTTATTCAAATTAAATTATTTCCACACACAGAACAAATGTATTTCTTTAATTAACTAATTAATTAATTGTTTTTAAAAACACTACCTTTTTTCATTTTACATACCACTCCTAGTTCCCACTCCCCCCTCCTCCTGTTCCTTCCACCTTCCCTCCATCCCACCCTTATCCACTCCTTAGAGAGGGTAAGGTTTCAACAAAGTCTAGCACATTGCTTTGAGGAAAGACCGGTTTCCCTCCAAAGAGACTGGCTTCCAAAAAGCCAGTACAAGCAGTAGTAATAAAACCTGGTCTCAGAGGTAAAAACAATGACATCTTAAAATTTGCCCGCAAATGGATGGAACTAGAAAAAACCATCCTGAGTGAGGTAACCCAGACCCAGAAAGATGAGCATGGGACGCACTCACTTGTAAGTAGACACTGGCTGTAAAGCAAAGGATAGCGAGCCTATAGTCCACGACCCCTGAGAAGTTAAGTAACAAGGAGAAACTTAAGAGAAGCATACGTAGATCCCCCTGGGAAGGGGAAATAGACAAGATCTCCTGAGAAAATTGGGAGCAAATGTATTTTAAAGATAAATTTCCAATGAGATTTTAATTCAGATTGCTTAAAATGTTCTTTGACTTTTGTTTTTTACATTTAACACTAAAGTTTATGGTAACATTAATGTACTGTATCGTAAACAGGGTTTTATCATATGAACATTACTTTATCAAATAACACACATGGAATCACTTTTAAATGATAATATCTGTGGTAATTATGGTTATAAAAATGATGAGTACATAAGGTTTAAGAATTTTTTCTCATGATGTAGGTGGTGGTGCATGCTTTTAATTTCAGCACTCAGAGGCTGAGAGAGGTGGATCTCTGTGAGTTCGGGGCCAGCCTGGTCTACAGAGTGAGTTCCAAGACAGGCTCTAAAGCTACAGAGAAACCATGTCTCAAAAAACCAAAAAAAAAAAAAAAAAAAAAGTTTTTTCTCTCCAGGTGAAGTGGTTCATGCCTTTAATCCCAGAGGAGGCAGAGGCAGGAGAATCTCTGTGAGTTTGAGGCCAGCCTGGTCTACAAAGTGGGTTCCAGGACAGCCAAGCATGAGAAGCCATGTCTGGAAAAAACTGACTATATTCTAATTATATGAAGCTTAAAAAGTCAGTTAAAAATTTAAAATTTTTTTGTGATTATAATTGCATCTTCTCCTCCTTCTCTTTCCTCCCTCCAAACCCTCCCATAGACCCCCTCCTTGCTGTCTTTCAAAATTTTGACCTTTTTTCATTAGTTTTTGTTACATATGCATATTGTATGTGTGTTTCTGTGTGTGTTTGTGTGTGCGCGTGCATGCGTGTGTGCATACACTCACACACATTCCTAAATTTAGCCTGCTTAGTCTATATAATATTACTTCTATGTTGTTTTCTGGGCTGACCACTTGGTACTGGATAACTAATTGGTGTGCTCTGCCTGAGGAAGATTGTTTTTTCCACTCTCAGCATTCCTTAGTTGCTTGTAGCTCTTTGTATAGGGTTGAGGTCCTGTGGGCTTTTTCCTTCCATTTTAGCATGTTTGTTGTTGTTTTTGTTCGGCTCAAAAGTTATTTTTTAAAAAAATAAATGTGGGTTATTTTGCTTTTCCAGTTATAAGTTTTGTTTTTGTATACTGTAACTTGAATTAAAAATGTTTATTTTATCTATATGGGTGTTTTGTCTGCAAGTATATCTGTATCACCAGCAAGCCTGTGAACGTGGGTGCTGGGAATCCAACCCAGGTCCTCTGGAAGAGCAGCCAGTGTTCCTAAGTGCTGAGCCAATTCTCCAGCCCCAAAGCTCAAATTTTTGAGGATGGAAACAGTTTATGTTTCACACTTATAAGGAACACTCAAGTACTACTTTTTATATTCTTTGCTTCCTCCATGTTCCATAAGTGTCTCCTTATACATAATCACTGTCTTATTTTTGATTTATCTTTTCAGAGCATGTGTATGCATGTATGCCTCCACTCCCCTTTTGCATGTTACATGAAATTTAATATAGTGAATATCCAAAGCAGTCTTGAGGGAAAAGAGCAATTCTGGAAGTTTCAATACTTAGTTCAAGTTATACTGTATAGTGAAAGTGAGACAGACACCATGACAATGCCACAAAGCCTGATGGTTAGAGCACAGCAGAGGAGCCGCACAGGTAGACACATGGCTAGAGCTGTCGGGTTCTCCAGAGCAATGCTGAGAGCTGTGATTGTGCGGGGAGGAGGCTGACACTTGTCCCCTGACTCTTATTCTGTATGGAAACCAGTGAAATGGACTAAAGGCCTTACTGGAACACCAGAAACTTTGAAACTGCTAGTGGGAAATAGTGTGGAAATACTTGAAAACACAGACATAGAGATTATTGTTTAAAATAGTACCTCAATGGGGCTGGAGAGATGGCTCAGTGGTTACCCATTCCTGTGTATAAAACCTGCCATTGTGACACATTCCTCTAATCACGCAAGGAAGATTAGAGTTGGAGGCTGGACTAAGATGCCTAGTAAGAACCTGTTTAAAAATATAAAAAAACAAACCAAACAGAAGCCCAGCTCCACTAATGGAAGTCAACTTAGTGCACAGTGACATAATGTGCTCTTTCACGTCCTGTTTTTGTTCTGTGATCTTTGACATGTTACTTGGTTTTAAATAAAGTAAATAGTTCATTGTTTTATTCTTGAATAATTGAATAAAATAAGGGGAACCAGGGTTTTTTCTCCCTCTCTATATAATTCTTTAAGACCCTATTGCTGAAGACACTATACATTTTGCACACAGAACTTGAAGAAATTGAGCCAGAACTGACTTGAAAGCCCCTCTATGAGGACTGACTCTCATAGTATCTGAAGATATAATGTAAGCTTCCAAGGGACAAAAGGAATCAGTAGTCCTACCCAGCCATGAGGCCTGCAAAACACAGCTATCACAGGCCCACTAAGATATACCCCGTAGTGCAACAGTTGTACTTTGATTTTGGAGTAACTACCAGTTGTTTAATTGTATTTGCAACCAGCTTAGTAGGCCATTCATGCCCAATACTGTAAACCTACTCAACTACCTGTGCCTGGAGTACTCATAGACCCTAGAGGTGAACCTACTCCTAAACTGATCTAATTTTTAACTGTATTCCAAATACTATCCTTGTACCTACAGGTAAGTGTAGTTCTCACCCCTTATGAAGGAAGTTTCTTTGGTA
Source organism: Ondatra zibethicus (assembly GCA_004026605.1). Lineage (NCBI taxonomy): Eukaryota > Metazoa > Chordata > Mammalia > Rodentia > Cricetidae > Ondatra > Ondatra zibethicus. Next base: position 4,386 of record PVIU01016830.1, read on the forward strand.
GCAGACAGAGGCAATTACAGAAATTCACATCTGGTCAGACTACAGAGAGATAACCGTGATTGATACAACATAACACCCTCACCTAAGGTTAAAGGAACATCATGGAAGAGGGGGTGGAAAGGTTGTAAGAGCCAGAGGACCAGAGGCCTCCTGTGAGATAGTGTCTCCTAGCTACAACAGGGATGCTGTACCCATAACAATGCAGCAGTGCTGTTACCTAAACAAGTCTCTACACAGTGTTAGCACCAGTGGATATGACAGTGTGGATGGGGAGATTTCACAAGGCCCCACCCCACATCAAGAGCTATGGGCAATCAATGCCTGCTGAGAGAATCAGTTTTCTTCAGTGCTGAACCCCCTGATAGGTTATCCACTCCCAAGGTCAGCCCTAAACACATGAGCAACATTAGATTGACTTAGTAAGTAGTGTATATTTTATATATGTGTGTATAGATATCTGTAATATATAATATATGTATATAACAATAATTGCAGAAGAAGAGGTCATGAATTTGGGAGGGGCACATGAGTTAGAGGGACAGAAAGGTAGAAATGATGTAGATTGAGTACTCATGACATTTTCAAAAACAAAAAATTAGAATAAAAAATTTATATGGATCTCTCTTTAAGTTTTATCTTTTTTGTATTTGCCAGCTCGCATTCACAAGAGATGGACTCTGTGGTCTGTGGAATGAAATGGTTAAAGATGGAGAAATTGTGTACACTGGGACAGAATTAACCCAAAATCGAGAGCTCCCTTCTAGGAAGGGTAAGAACTTTTAATGAATACTTTTTTTATTTTGTAAATATCATTATAATTGCATTTTAAAGTAAAATTTTAAAAATGTATCTGTGCCTCTGTGTGTGTGTACAGGTGCTATGTTGTGCGTGTCGGGACAACTTGAGAGTTGGTTCTTTCTGCTGTATGAGTCTTGTGGATTGGACTCAGATTGTCTGGTTTGGTGCTAAGTGCCTTTACATGCTGGACTATTTCCTCCTCCCCCTTTAAAAATTGCATTTATTTATTTGTGTGTGGAAATTGCGTTTTCCAGAGACTGTAATATGCTAGAAAAAGCACTTGAACTTTGATCTTGATACTTTGTTTTCCTTTTGATGATTTTTGTCTAGATGTTAGTTAATATGCCAAGCTGTCTGGAGTTTTTGTTTATGTTAACTAGCATATAGCTTGTAGGAAGTCATGAATAGCTTCTCTTTTAAATTTTGAAACAGATCTTCCTGTAACTAACTGTAGATGTTGATTATTGTGAGATTGGATGCAAATTATTCCTTTATTAGTGTGTGTGTAGGGAGTGTGTGTGTATGTGTTTATATCTGCAAGCAGGTGTACATGAGGAGGTCAGAGAATAACTGCAGGAATCAATTCTTTCCTTTCATCTTGACTTTTGAGGTAGGGTCGTGTTTCTGCTTCTCTGTGGCCCCAGGTTAGCTGGCCCCGAAGCTGAAAGGAACAGAGATGAAGCAAATTTACCTTTTTTTTTTTTAAAAAAAATATTTATTTATTTATTTATTTATTTATTTATTTATTTATTTATTTATTTATTTATTAGGTATACAATATTCTGTCTGTGTGTATGCCTACAGGCCAGAAGAGGGCACCAGACCCCATTAAAGATGGTTGTGAGCCACCATGTGGTTGCTGGGAATTGAACTCAGGACCTTTGGAAGAGCAGGTAATGCTCTTAACCTCTGAGCCATCTCTCCAGCCCGCAAATTTACTTTTTGCATCAAGCCTAAGGTTTTGAGCATGCTGGGCAGACACTCTGGGCTGTGCTACACTAGCCTACAAAACTTGTTCTAAATAATAAAGCCTTTTAGTATTTAGGATATGGAGCAGTTAGGGTTGATGTACAGAAAATCTTAGCAGGACAGCATTTGGAGTTTAGCACACAGGATTTTGCAGAACTCTTAATTTGGTTTTCTTTGAAATTGGTCAACTTACTCCTCTTGGGCCCTCTCTGTTGAATTATTAGCAACTGTCTAGGTCCTAGGCTCAGTTTGAACAAAGAATGCCTTGGGTATTTTGTACAAACGTCCTCATCTTAACTGGGCAGGAATGTCTTAAGATCCTTGGTCAGTTAGCTGGTCCTCAGATGAGCTAACAACCCGGAGTTCTGCTCAGAGCTGCTTATGTTTTCCTAAGCTCTTAGGAATGTGAGCCCCTGCAGGTATGTGTCTGTGCTATGTATGTTTGTACATACCTGTGTACGTGCACTACTGGGGATGGGATGTGGGCAGTAATGCACTCTACCACTGTGCTATACCAGCATTTCTTAATTTACTGTGTGTTTGGCCAGTTTGTGTTTGGTGTCTAGATATCTGTTGATTCCTAGGAGAGTGTCTAGTTACTGAAGGGAGCTTCTTTCCCTGTGAGCTGGTGGCGATAATTATGTAATGTTCATCATTCTCTTTAGGGACTTCATCTTGTTCATCTGTACTCTTCTGATATGTGCTCCTGAGAGTAAAGCCTAAGTAGTGTTTGGAGATGCTTCTTGTGTGCGTCTTGTTAACTGTCACAATTTTTTCTATCCTGAAGAAGTGAAAGTAAGAGTATGATCTTTAATACAGTAAATTTTAGCCCATGTGGACTCACTCATAGCCATCACCATAATCTGGATGTGGTTTTATCTCTGTCTAAACTCCCAGCATTGCTCCTCTCATCTAGACCTTCATCCCCTCATCTGTTCTTGAGGGATCAGTGTGGTGTTTTGGTGCCTGTGACTTGTATTTTATGTAAGTAGAAAGTGAGGCTCTTTTGTTTCTTTAGTTTGTTCCCTTGTGCCATTTGGTGCTTGTTCCAGAAAAATTCACTGCTAATATCCAAGGATAGCTCACAAGATAGCATGAAAAGAAGGAAAGGGAGGCAGACAGATTTAGAATTGAAGAGGGCAGTTTATTGGGACTTACAGAAGTATGGTCTTTGGTGGCAGCAAGAGCAGTTGGATCCCACAGTTTGGGTCAAAAAGAGTGATGCATTTGTGGTTGGAGAAAAGTGACTTCATCATAGCTAGAATGTACTCGTTTATCTTAAGATCCTATCAAAGAGTCAGGTGTGTCCTGGGAGCCAAGGTCTACTGGGAGCCAAAACTCCATGTGCTACTCTAGTGGTTTTGTGTATTATGGTTTGTTGGTAAATGAAAGAGGAAGAGCGTACCAGGGTTACTCTGGTACATAGCCATGGTAGTTATGACTTAGGATGGCTGCAATATAGCCAGGCCACATCCATCAGGCAGGAGAGATGAGTATGGGAACCATACTCACAGTCAAGCCAGACAGTAGTTGTACATTACCCAGAAGTCACTGCTTGTAATTGGTGTCTGAGTGGGGGCAGAACCCTTAATCTGTTTGTTCTAAGTCTAGCTGGTTACTAACAGAATCAAATTACATTGCTAGACATAGAGTTGGTTGATTCCTCCTGTATGCTGTGAATACCGTTGGAAAATAAAGAAACTGCCTTGGGCTGTTGATAGGGCACAAATAAATAACCAAGCCAGCTCAATAGTTGGGTATTTTTAATGAATGAAAAGGGGGGAAACTCACGCTACAAGGGAGGTCTGAAGTCCTATCCGTCCGGCAGACACTGCATGGAGAGAGAGTACACCTGTGTTCTCTCAATTTTCTACCTGGGGTCCAAGTGGCCACACCCCAACTTGATGTGATTGGTTAATGGCTTTTTCCCCCATCATCTCCCCCTTTTGTCTAAACAAGATCAATCCAAACCCAACACAGTTGTATACAATAGGAACAGACACCAACTACAAAATTACAAACAATAAACAATATTAAGCAAGGAATGTATAACAAAAGTTTTAATAAACATTTTATTTTAAGGAGTCTAACTATTGTATTGAAATTAAGCTTGGCTAAATTGTGAGGAAGGTAACTATAATTATTTAATCTTTAACTCCATCAAAGATCTGAGAAGGTAAACAATATTACTTGAGTGGATAGGAAGTGTAATCAGGAAACTTCCAAAATGTGCAACAAATGACAGAGACAACTGACTACTTGGGCAATCACCCAAAGTTTCATTTATAATGTTGAAGCGACCAACTTTGGCTAAGACCTAAAGTAACTGACATACCACTTTTAAAGGCAAGAAGCTTTTTAAAACTATCTTACCCTGTCTTGGTAGGATATGACAGTTTTGTTTTATCCATTTACGGATACTCTGTATCTCTGTCAGTGGTTGAGGTATGGGCATTTCCTTGCCCAGAGGCCAGTTCTGCCAAGAAGAAAGGCTCCAGGTGGAGTGTCTCTGGTGCTCAACATTCTCTCGGGAATAGATTGGTGTTGTCAGGATCGATTGTGTCTCATTGTCACGAAACTACGAAACTCTAAATTAGATTAAAGGCCATTTTTTACAGCTCCTTGAAGAGGTTGAAGATTATCTATCTATATTGAATATAATCTCTGTATCTAAAGAACCTGATTAGTCTAATTATAAATATAACAAACATAGATGACTATTGAGCTATAATTTTTAATACCTATCTATCTAACTTAAAGACAGAGACAATAAACAACTGTGCAATAAATGAGGACAATGACTTTTAAATATAAACAGTGTATAAGTATCTTAATTGGAGGTAGTAATGTACATTGCAGTATGGTAAATATGTATATATCTATATATATCAATACATAAACAATGTTTTAAACAGGTAGAAGCATACATGTATACAATATTTAATATAATTTAACTTTTTATCAATATACAAAAATCTATACCAATATAATTGTCTAAAAACAATAACTCATAAATACAATCTTAAAGTCTGGATCTCCTGTCCAGTATTGTGTTCTAATGTTCTCATTGAGGACTCTAAGGCATGAAGTCTGTCCATTAGAGATAATGTCTCATTCTTGGACATAATCATTATTGAAAGCATATTACCGTTTTGTAGAGACATTCTATCAGTCAATCTGTCATACCCCTTTGACAGAGTCTGATTAATACATTTAACCGTGCAAATTCTCTCAAATAACGTTTGAGCACCCATTGTCATGGACTGAGTCATATGTTTTAAATTATCTGTTTTTTTTCCCAGAGTGCTGAATCTGTCTTTAAAGGAATTACTATTAAATGTTAAATCAGTTGTTTTTTCCTCTAGCGTGTTAAATCTCTCTTTAAATGAATTATTAGTAAGTGTCAAGTCAGTTGTTTTATCCTCCAGAATGTTAAATCTCTCCTTAAATGAATTACTATCAGACTGTACCTTTTTAAATATATCTCAGTTGACTGAATCCTGTTAAGCAAAATTTTAGTATTCTCTTTTAGATGTAAAATCTCTTTTTTGAAAAGTTGGGTATCAGTCTGGACCATTTCTAAAAGCAGTTTATTTGACTGAGTTTTGGTATGTAAAGTGTTTGTATTATCTTGTAGGTGTATGACCTCCTCTGTAAGGAAGGAGCTTGGCACCAGTTTGAATTGTGTTTAAAAGTACGTCAGCTGACTGAAAATTGTTAGTTAAGCTGGTCGTTTCTTTTTTCTTAGATCTCTATTTTTTTTTTTTTAAGAAGCCTGGATTCAGTCTGTAAAGACTGCATCATCCTATTTTTGTCAAGGCAGAATTTTATGAAAAAAACTACAGAATACAAGAAAAAAGGTGAATCCTAGAAATGGCCCTGTAGGAAGGGCTTCATTTGTGTTTTGGAAGACCTCATACATGGTATAAAATGTGAAAAAGCTATCAAAACCTCTGATGGTTAGATTGTCTGACATTTTATCCCTTCCTCAAAACTCACCTGTGGCGTAATCAATTGAAGTAGGTATAATAACTGTCGCTTGCCAGTAGGTGTTGCAGTGCACTTGAATTCATGTGCTCGGTTTAGATCTGAATTTAGGTGGAATAGGGGACTACAAAATATACTCAAATCAAGAAGTTATTTAGTATAAACCACAGACCGTGTGCTCTGTGAAGGTCTGTGGCCAGTCAATAGTCTCCCGTTCAGTCGGCGGGCGCAAACTAGGCGCCGCGGAAGTGCACCGGGAAAGTGGACGGGCCCTTTGCCCGTGGTAGCAGCGGAGGCACAGGAATGGCCTTTGTCCTCCACGGCAGCGGAGGTGCAGGAACGGCCTTTGCCCGGGGCGGCAGAGGCACTAGAACGGCCTTTGCCCACAGCGGCAGCAGCAGGGACACAGGAACGGGAGGGAGCTGGGCGGGCGGGAGCCGGAACAGTCTATGTGGCCCTAAAAGCCATGCTGGGTGCCAGATGTAGATGTATTAGGTCGGCACAAATAAATAACCAAGCCAGCTCAATAGTTGGGTATTTTTAATGAATGAAAAGGGGGGAAACTCACGCTTCAAGGGAGGTCCGAAGTCCTATCCATCTGGCAAACACCGCATGGAGAGAGAACACACCTGTGTTCTCTCAGTCTTCTACCTGGGGTCCAAGTGGCCGCATCCCAGCTTGATGTGATTGGTTAATAGCTTTTTCCCCATCAAGAATTTATGTAGGCCGGGAAAACTAAACTGAATGCTTGGAGAAAGGAGGCAGAGTCAGAGAGAAGTCATGTAGCCCCCACTGGAGACAGATGCCAGAACTTACCTGGTAAGCCACAGCCTTTGTGGCCATACATGGATTACAAGAAATGGGTTAAATTAAGATGTAAGAGTTAGCAAATAAGAAGCTAGAGCTAATGGACCAAGTAATGTATTAAATAATATAGTTTCTGTGTGATTATTTTGGGGCTGAGCAGCTGGGAACAAACAAGCATGCCTCCCTTTAACAAACTGATGCCCATGTGGCCAACTGAAATCCACTTAAAACCTGAGACGGCTTGCTTAGGAATTCTAGACACTAAAAAACAAAAGTTTAGATAACAGAAAATTAGTGATTTGGTTGTTGTGAAACATACACATATACTCTAAGATATAGATGTGTATATATGTGTGTATATATATGTAATTTATGTGATTATTTTAGTTAGAGCCTTTTATGATAGGACTTGCTGACATTTTAGGACTAAGATTCATTCCATCTTCTCGTCACAGCTATGTGTGGGGTTTCAAGGCATGTATTACTGTTGAGGCGTTACAGTGGCTTGAGGTGGTAGTTTTCAGCTTTTCTTTTGTGCCTCAATGCTCCTGAATTATATTTCAATGATAATGGTCCTTTGAATGTACTTATTATCTCTGTGTGTGTGTGTGTGTGTGTGTGCGCACACATGTGCATGTACGTGCCATGGCAGGTATGTGGACATCAGAGGACAGTTACCACTCTTGTGTGGGTTCTGGGGTGGAACTCACATTGTCAGGCTTTCAGTGAGCCATCTTGTCATCTCAGTGGTAGTGGTCTTTATAGCAGTGGGTCTCAGCTGGCGGTGGAGGAGAACATGGGACAGTTAGAAAATAATTTTAGAGTTATCTCCCTAGTTCTTCCTGTGGTTGTCCAGCAATTTTGAGCCACTGGATTAAAGCAATTGGTGTGAAATCCAAATAGATAAATGCTAAAGACATTGTGAAATCTAGTAAAACATTGAAAAATGTTAAAAAAGAACTTCATGCTTTAAAGAATTTGAAAAATCCCTTATATTCTTTCATTATTGAATAAACTATACTGAATCTTTTGCAGTTTTAATTCATGTGATTTTTTAAAAATAAAACATTGAGTTACTGATGTATGCTGTAACTTCCCATGTTTGGGTAGAACGTTTGTAGAGATTGGCAAGAGATGCTCCCCCAGCCCCCTATTTCTTTCCTTCTCTCCTTCCCTCCCTTCCTCCTATCCTTGTTTTGAGTCAGGGCCTTACTCTGTATCCCAGGCTGTCCTGAAACATACTGTGTGGCCCAAGATGGTCCTGAACTCATGTGCTGGGGATTATAGGCATGAGTCACCATGCCCAGTTTGACTGTTGCATTTTAAAAAACAATTATGAACGTAAGTATTTTTCATTCTCCAGATGATGGTGCTGATACTCAGAGTGGAACCAAGAAAGAAGATCTTACTGACAAAGAGAAGAAGGAGGAGGAAGAGACACCTGCACCCGTGTATAAAGCCAAATCAATCCTGGAGAGTTGGGTGTGGGGCAAGCAGCCAGGTATTATACTTTCTGACAGCAGTGTATCAGGTTTTTTTTTGTTAATGGAATTTTCTAAAATTAAAACCCATATTACAGTAAAATATGTCTGATATAAAGTATAAGAATAAAATGTATTTGATAAAAATATAACCATTATAACCATTTTTTAAGCATACAGTTCATATTCTGGTACAAAAGTATTACCACCCATATCCATTAAACTGGCCCCTACCCCTCCAGGAAACTATAGTTACCTTTGATGTCTGCACTTCATTCTTCAAAAGCATTCCACATAAATAGACTTAGTGTTTATTCTTCTTATCTAGCTTATTTTGCTTAGTATGTATTTAAATTTATCCATGCTGTAGCCTTTTTGGTTTTTCAAGACAGGGTTTCTCTGTGTGGCTCTGGCTGTCCTGGAACTCACTCTGTAGGTCAGGTTATCCTTGAGGTCAGAGATCTGCCTGCTTCCCAGGTGCATGCTGTGGCCTTTTAAAATGTTAAATAATATTTCACTGTGTTTGTGTACATACTTTGATTATGTTCTGCACTAGTTGGTAGACCGTTGGGATACTTCTCCTCCCCTTTTTTTGGTAATAATAACCTTTATTTAAAATAACTTTAATCTAGGAAACTCATTTTATGTGAGTTTCCAGTTAGCTACTAGAGTCAGAAACAATAAATAAACAAATGAAACCAGAAAAAAGTACTCTGTAGAAACAGTACAAAAGGAACAATTGTATGTGTGAAAAACAGTGAAGATATTAACTGCCAGGTGCCCATACTAGTGTGAAGGCTGTCTCTCCTAGTGAGTGCCACTGTCAGCTTTGAGATCTGACTCATTGTCCTTGTGCCCTGAGTAGATGAATCTGCTGCCACGGACATGGTTGTCCAGTTTCTGCGTGAGGCCACTGCTTAGTTTCGTACGCATTCCCAGGTACACTGATTGCGGGGAATACTGTGATTAACTTTTTCACGCACAGGTATAGTGTTTTCCAGAGCCACACTTGGTTTCCATTCCTTCCACAGTCCACAAGGTTCTAATTTCCTCAAGTCCTTGATCACATTTGTTATTTTCCTGTTGATAATATCCACCTTGATTAGTGGGAAATGGTGCGTTACTGTTTTGATTTTAATTTATTAATGATTAAGTGATGTTGAACAACAAAAAATAAAATTGTTATTTTCAGGACAATGGGAGATTATTAGATTAAGTGATACTAAAAAAGATAAATGTTACATGTTTTCTCTCATGTGTAGATCCTAGATTTTGTCCAGATCTATAAAATCTTGTATGTTGGATGTAAAAATGGAATAGAAATGTGGCTAGAGGTTTTTTTTCTTCCTAGAAAGTGGGCTACTGAGAAGTTTGACTTTATAGTTTTGAAGATTTGCTTCTTCATTTCTGTGGGGCTAAGCCTTGAGTCCAGGGCCTTCTGCATGCTAAGCAGTTGCTCTACAGCCCTTCAGCTTTGTATTAGCAACTTTTACATGGTGAATGCAGAGAACTAGTATATGATGGAAGCCAAAACCCACCCATGTCTTATGCTATACTCCATTGTGTGATTTCAGTCAAGTTACCTAACCCCTCTGTGCCTGAGTTTCATGTGTGGACATAGAGTACTACCAGCTAATATGTGCACAGTGCTTAATGTTTTGGGCAGTATTGTATGCTTAAGTGTTTCTACTGCCATTGTCCGATTTTTCAGTATTATTGCCAACCGTGCCCAAGGTCTTGACAAGATGGACTGTTTTCTTATCTTGTGTTCCAGATGTAAATGAACTGAAGGAGTGTCTTTCTGTGCTGGTTAAAGAGCAGCAAGCCCTGGCTGTCCAATCAGCTACCACCACACTCTCAGCCTTGAGGTTGAAGCAGAGGCTGGTGATCTTAGAGCGCTATTTCATTGCCTTGAACAGAACTGTTTTCCAGGAGAATGTCAAAGTTAAGTGGAAAAGCAGCAGCATTTCTGTGCCTCCCACAGAGAAGAAAAGGTAATGCTAACATGGAAGAACCCTGTTGGCATCTCCCTGTAAGTTCTGCCTCTTTTGTTTAAGACAGTTTCTTCATTACTAAAGATGCTTCTAGACACATGGTTTTTAATTTGCCCAATGCTATTAACTAATAACTACTAGAATATTTAAGGCTCATGTAAAACTGTATTTTTCCCCAATGTAACTGTGAAAATTCTTGTCCCCATGAGAACAGAATGCCAGGATAATTCATGTTTGATATGGTGATGAGTTTTTTCTTTCGTTGTGGCAGTTACAGCTTCCACTCCCTAAAGTGTACGTGGTAATTGTGTGTGCAGCAGGGAGTGTGCCCATCTCTGCTTTCCTTTCTTCTCTCTTCTCCCTCTCTGTCCTCCCACCTCCCTTCCCCCCCCCTCCATTATATCATGTTGAAATCATTGTTGTCACATTTAGAGTAAGTTTTCACCTTAGCTGTGCTGAGGGACCTCTGGGGTTTCTTTCCATTTGAAAATAGGTGGGGTAGTTTTTCATTTTCTGACCACACAGACAGCAGCCCACAGTGATGGTCACTGGTCTGAGAGCTCTGTCTATGTCAGTGGTTGATGCTAAGAGACTTATGTGTTGGTCATATCACCCTAGATATGGAAAGTGGTTTGCATGATCTATTGACTTAAGCACTGGTGAGTTAATTGGAGTATCTTTCATTAAGTGAAGGAATTCCTAAAATTAAAAAAAAAAAACTTTTTGGGCTTATAGTAGGTTGCATTTATACATTTGTGGGCACACACACACACACATAACAATAATTAAAAAAAAAAAGAGGCTATGATTTTGAGAGTGGTTTTTATACTGGCTTAGAACTATACGTTCTTTCTTGGGGGCCAAGATCCCGACTGTCTGAGTAGAGTCAAGCTTCGTGTTTACACAGGGACAGTTTTCTTCAAGGGAAAATGTTAGCAATAGTTCTCCAAGCTCTCCTGATCAGATTTAACATGTGTACTCAGCTTTCTTGTGTAGTATACATATTTCTCTTTTTTTAAAAATATTTTTATGGTTTAGTTAACTTTATTTGCAACTGGACCTTCAGACAGTTGTGAGCTGTCATGTGGGTGCTGGGAATTGAACCCAGGTCCTCTGGAAGAGCAGTCAATGCTCTTAACCACTGAGCCATCTCTCCAGCGCCATAGTATGCATATTTCTCATTCAGAAATTTATTCCCATGTTCCTGGCATTCAGTGCCTCTGAAAGCAGCAATAACACTTCATTCTTCATAGTCACTTACAGTTGTGCACAGAGCTTCCCTGCACTATTCAGGCTCTCACAGATGAGTGTGCACAGCCTCCCCTGTGCTGTTCAGGCCCTTACAGATGAGTGTGCACAGCCTCCCCTGTGCTGTTCAGGCCCTCACACATGAGTGTGCACAGCCGCCCCTGCATTATTCAGGCCCTCACAGATGAGTGTGCACAGCTTCCCCTGCACTATTCAGGTCCTCACAGATGAGTGTGCACAGCCTCCCCCGCACTGCTCAGGCCCTCACGCATGAGTGTGCACAGCCTCCCTGCACTATTCAGGCCCTCACACATGAGTGTGCACAGCCTCCCCTGCACTATTCAAGCCCTCATATATGAGTGTGCACAGCCTCCCCTGCACTATTCAAGCCCTCATATATGAGTGTGCATGGCCTCCCCTGCACTATTCAGGGGTCCTCACAGAGAAACTTTTCCTTTACAAAGGATATTTTGTGCAAAGTTTAAAAATTGAAACGAAAACCCACCATGGATCCTGATAGCTAAAGAAGACCATAGGTCACACCCTGGCCCACATTCTTATTTGATTATTTTCATGTTTCTCTGACTGTTTATTTGCAGTTCCCGCCCCACAGGCAGAGGGGTAGAAGGACTCGCCAGAGTTGGGTCCCGAGCAGCGCTCTCCTTTGCTTTTGCTTTTTTACGAAGGGCCTGGCGTTCAGGTATGTGTGTAGCATGCCATTCTCTTCCCTTCATAGATAGGAGTTTTGAGTTCCCTGAGAAATTCTGCTCCAGCAAGTTCCTTGTTGGCTACCTACCAACTAGATTGCGAGGTCCCTGAGGTCCTCAGGGGATTTTCAGAGTTGTTTAATCTTTGTAGATGTCTTCATTCTCTTTACCTTGAGTCTTTTCTTTGTTAAGATCAGAGGCTATAGGGTCTTTGAGTTTTCAGGTCTGTGGTTTGTTTGTTTGTTTTGGTTTTTCGAGACAGGGTTTCTATGTAGCTTTGAAGCCTGTCCTGGAACTAGCTCTTATAGACCAGGTTAGCCTCGAACTCACAGAGATCCACCTGCCTCTGCCTCCTGAGTGCTGGGATTAAAGGTGTGTATCACCACTGCCCGGCTTCAGGTCTATGTTTTTAAGAAGTGTTCATTTATTATAAACCCACCTCACCTCCTTTACCGTTTAATGCCTTAGTAAGAAGTTATCAGTTGAGCACCCGCAATCTGAAAATATGCAATCTGAAATGTTCCAAAATCTCAAGTCTTTTGACCCATGATCTCACAAGTAGAGAAACTCACTAACCTCATGTGATAGGTTGCTGCCAGGATGCAGCCACACCAAAGATGCTGCATGAGAAACCTCCAGTTTCTGTGTGTGAGATGTATTTGGAACAAAAGTGAGATAGACTTGAGTCCCCTGCTCCCGGAGACAGACAGACAGACAGACAGACAGACAGACAGACAGACACACACACACACACACACACACACACACACAGCAACACCCCATATTTCAGGTAAGAGATACTCATTCTGTCTTATACATACTGCTTATGTGAGAGATAGCAAAGGTGGAATGGGATTTCTGCATCTGTGGTACAGTTTGACCTATTGCGTGAAGAATTTCCTGACTGTCTTTTCACTTGAGGGGTTGGAGGCTCATTGGGAGTGACTAGAACACCGCTTGAATGTTGCTCAGGTGAGGATGCGGATCTCTGCAGTGAGCTCTTGCAGGAGTCCCTGGATGCCCTTCGAGCTCTTCCTGAGGCCTCTCTCTTTGATGAGAGCACGGTATCATCTGTGTGGTTGGAGGTGGTAGAGAGAGCAACGAGGTTCCTGAGGTCTGTTGTGACTGGGTGAGTTTGCATTTTCCTTGCTTTTTTCTGGAATAGCTCCGGTGTGCTTGAGCCTCATTCTCATCTCTTCTTACTGACTAGGTTTTGCTGCTGCTATTTTAGCATGCTTTCAAGTTCTTGCTATTCACATTAACTTTTTTTTTTTTTTTTGAGACAAGTTTTCTCTGTGTAATAGCCCTAGCTGTCCTGGAACTCGCTTTGTAGACCAGGTTGGCCTCTAACTCACAAAGATCTGGCTGCCTCTCCCTCCTGAGTGCTGGGATTAAAGGCGTGTGCCACTATACCCAGCTTTAAAATTGTTTTTTGAACATTTTATTTATTTGTGTGTGTGTGTGTGTGTGTGTGTGTGTGTATGTGTGTGTGTGTTAATTTTGGCAGTAAGTGCTTTACCTGCTGAGCCAGCTCTCTGGCCCATTCTCAGTTTTTTAGATGATTTAATTTATGATGATTGTGAGTTGAGCCAAGAAGCTGTCACATTGAATGTGATGGAAAATGCCAGACCTTTTTTTGTTATTCACTGTTTTCTGGACGTATTTGTTGATCCGTCCATCATAATATGAGCACTTCTTATGTGCCTCCCTGTGTTAATGAGGAACCACTGTTTTCAAGATTGTGTTTGCCTGGAAGTCTTGTAAAAAATATGAGTACATGGCTACTCAAACAAAATGTTCTGACTAGTGCAGGGGCTGTAACTCGGTAGGAGAGCAGTTGCTGAGCATGTACAACTGGGTTTGGTCCTTCTCACTGCAGAAAAAAAAAATGTATAAACCTGCTGTAACAAGAACCTCCATCAACCAAACAGAAGGAGGAAGGGTTTTGCCTGATGGTTTCAGAGACTTCAGTCTATGATCACTTGGCCCTGTAGCTTTGTACCTGTGTCGGCAGAGTTCACCATGGAGGAGCCTGTTCCTTCATGGCAGCCACTAAATAAAGAGAGAAAGAGCAAATGTCAGGGTTATAGTTTTGCCTTCAAGAGTGTACCAGCAATGACTAACTTTTGGACTAGACTCTACCTACTAAATGGTCTATCACTTTTCCATAATGTCATGGATTTGGGACTAGCCAGCAAGTACACAGGTGTTTGGCAGATGTTTATGATCCAAATTCTAGAACATAGCTATACTGTTTTATTTTTTGTATATGATTTTGATCAGAATGGGAGTTTTTGGGCAGCTGCACTCTTCCTTATATAAACTGGCAGTCCTAGACTACTTGGTGGTACCCTACTCTGAGGAGGTTGCTCAACTTAGTGTGGATACACAATTGGCATAACATACTATAGTTCAGAACTCCTGAATTCAAGTGATCCTCAGCTCTTTGGTAGTTGTAACTATAGGTGTGTGTTTCTGCTTCTGGCTTCAATATGAATCTGTAGTTACATTTTTTAATGTGAAGAAAATAATACAAAATTAAGTACAGACACATAGAAGGAAAGTTAGGGTGCTCTTGTGTCTTTAGCAGAAGTCATTACTATAATCCTATAATCGACATTCCTATAATCGACAGGGATGCCTTTGGTCTCTTGCACATGAGCCATGAGTCTCTCTCCAGGGTGTGCTGGTGAAGGCTTTGCTGTAGAATTTTAAAGCTAAAGCCCTGAAAATAGCCTTGGAATTAAGTTTAAAAATCCAGTTTCAGTTATAGCCTCCCCTTTCCAATTTTAGGTTCAGGGAATTTGTTATTTATTATTGAGCACCAAAGTTCAAATAGTTCTCTGATGTGAAATACAAATATGCATAGACAAGTGCCTTTAGATCCTCTGGTGGCTTCAAAAATTAATTCTCCAATTTTGTATGGGACAGTTGATGCTATATTTTATTCAGATTGAAAAAGTGCCTGCCCCAACCCCCACATCCCTCCCTTCCCTCCTTCCCTCCACCCCTCCCTCCTTCCCTTGAGACAAGTTCTCATGAAGCCCAGGCTGGCCTCAATCTACTGTAGTCAGGGATGACTTTGAACTTCTGACCCTCCCCCCTCAAGTACTAGGACTATAATGTATAATCATGTCCAGTTTATGCAGTTCTGGGTTGGAATCCAGGGCCCTGTGCATGCTAGTGAAAGGTCTCTACTAACAAAGCCATAGCCCATCCCCATTGAAGACCTTTCTACTCATTTTTGTGTAATGGTACAGCTTACTTTATGCTTCAGAAATATAGGGTGTGTCTTTTAATGTACTATAATATCTAAATAATGCTTTTAAGAAATACATCTTTAGTGTCTGGGAAGTAAAGCTCAGTGATAGAGCCCAATGCCCAGTGTGTCCAAAGCTCAAGATTTGATCCCTCATACTGGAAAAAGTACCCCCTCCATAAAGATGTTTCTCCCTCCTTCCCTCCCATTCCTCCCTCCCTTTCTCCCTCCTTTGTTCCCTCCCTCCCTCCCTCCTCTCCTCATGTATGTCTGTGTGTGTGTGTGTGTGTGTGTGTGTGTGTATATGTGCTTGTCTTTTTTCATGGGAGATTGAATGTCATTAGCCTGCTGTTAATTTTAAATTTGTTGCTTTTTCTGATGTTGCCTAGCCTTCCTGTTGCTGTCATTCCAGGGATGTTCATGGAACACCAGGGACTAAGGGGCCAGGAGGAGTTCCTTTACAGGACCAGCACTTGGCTTTGGCCATCCTGCTGGAGTTGGCTGTCCAGAGAGGCACTCTTAGGTGAGTGGTCTGAGGCTCAAGGCACGTCAGGAGATGGTTGTGTGTCTAGACACCTGCTGTGATGTGAATTCCACTTATTTGTGGCTATAGCAAATTGTGGTGTTCTGTAGCTAGACCTTCATGCCAGGGCCCTGTGTTTATTCTTCTGCTAGTCTGCTCTGCTATCTTTCTTTCTTTTTAGGCTAATCTACCTAGTCATCTAGGACTCCTTTATAAGATGTTTCCGCTAAACAACTGTTTATTTCATCTTTCTGAAATAGGTATTCTTCATTTATTGATTTAAGATCCTTGAAGTTTCATGCAGAAAGCACTACTCAAGTGTCTTAGCTGTTTTCATATCAATAGATGGCAAATGTCTTTTGCTAAATTCTTGGCATTGACTCAGTGATTTAACTGCCAAGAATTATTTCCATGATATTATTTTAGCATCTTCTCATATCGTTGTCCTCTATTATAGTTCTAATTATTTGTTTAGTTTTGATGTGGTATGACAAACACTAACTTTTTTATAGAGAGTAAGTATCCTTCCTTTTCAGCCAAATGTTGTCTGCCATCCTGTTGTTGCTTCAGCTGTGGGATAGTGGGGCACAGGAAACTGACAATGAGCGGTCTGCCCAAGGCACCAGTGCCCCTCTTCTGCCTCTGCTGCAGAGGTTCCAAAACATCATCTGCAGTAAGGACATGCCACATGCAGAAGGGGATATGCACGTGAGTGTCACCTGGGGTTTGTGTTTAGGTGGCCCTTTCTTATTCTGTCTGTGTTGAAGAACTAGTTGTATTATATGTAAGCCAGACTGTACGTCTATGGGAGTAGATGCCTTTCAGGTGTGTTTGCTTACGGGTGATAAGTAGCAGGTGAGATGGGGGCAGGTATAGGAGATCAGATGCACCATATTCACAAGGTAGAGTGCCATGGGTACTATGCAGATTCTTTTATAGTATATAAAGATGGCTTTCAGATTTGTACGTATGAAGAGAAATATGGTTTGGCATGGATCCATTGGCCTTTTAGGTTTCTGCCTACTGCCTGCCATGCTGACTTACAGTCTTCTTTGCTGAGTCAGCTGAGGTGATCTCTGTGTGTCTGATTTGGTGCCTGTGTGTTCCCAGCAGCTGCTTGAATGTTTTGGGAAGTGAATTTAGATGTGGTGTTAGGCTGTATTGTGCTAATGTAAACAAACACCCCAGGACTGTGGCTCTTCTGTACAAGTACATGTTGAGCCTTTATCTTTTCTGCAAAGTTAGGTGTTCTGTTATCACTTTGGCCTACTTTACATGTGAACAATCTTAGGTGATAATAAGACTCTGTTTTTGCAAGAATTAGAAATATGATGTTAATTGTAAATAAAACAAGGCTTTAGTAGACTAGACAGCCAGGCCAGGTACTAAAGACCTGTAATCCTAGCTGCTTGGGAGGCTGAGGCAGCAGGATCAAAGATTTAATGTTAGCCCAGGCAGCTTTGTGTTTCAAATGGGTGGGGTGAGGATTGTAGAAGACTCTTAGAGTACTTGCCTAACATGCTCAAAGCTCTAGAAAAATTAAGCAAAATCCCCCTCTAAAGTGGGCAATATTCATATCAAAATGAGGGGTTTTGTTGTGTTTTGTTTTTAGCTTCCAAAGGCATGTTGAAGTACTGTGTTATGTTTCAGTGAGCTTGTTCTGTGTCCCAATACTTTAAAAATGCATATATGTGTCTATGTGATTGTGTGTGTCTGTGTGTGTCTATCTGTCTCCATCTTCACTTTGTATGGATACCAGAGGTCAATTTGGGGTTTTGTTCCTCAGGAGCCACCTACCTTATTTTTTTTTTGAGACAGGGTTTCTCACTTGCCTAGAATTCCCCAGGTAGTTCAGACTGGCCAGTGAACCTATCTTAACCTTCCTTGCTCAGGGATTACAAGTGCATAGTACTATGTTCGACATTTTTACATGGGTTCTGGGAATTGAACTCAGGTCTTCAGTGCTGAGGACTGAGTTGTTTTCCCAGTCCTCTTGTTAGGGTTTGAGGGCAGTGTTCCGATAGGGTAGTTTGGCTTGATAAACAGTTCATATGGTGTCTACACATGTGTGGTATGAAAAGTACATAGATTGTAAAGTCAATACTGTGTGTTTTTATATGCCAGGTATAGAAGGGTGTAAATGTTTAGTGTAATTGTATGACCAGCATTGTAGTTTGATGGCTAAAATATAAGATGTACTGGAAATGCATAACTAAATACCAAAAGCGTGATTAGAGGTTGATGGTGGTATTTTTCTTCCTCTGTTTCTGAGTATGTGTTTCTCTTAATCTAGCTTTTGTCTGGCCCTCTGAGCCCCAATGAGAGCTTCCTTAGGTACCTTACTCTTCCGCAAGACAATGAACTTGCCATTGACTTACGGCAAACTGCAGTTGTCATCATGGCCCATTTAGACCGGCTGGCTACGCCCTGTATGCCCCCTCTGTGCAGCTCTCCGACATCTCACAAGGTATGTGCCAGGGCAGGGCTTCTCTTCTTCTTGTGTAATGAACAAGCTTCCTGCCATCGAGAGGGAAGTGCCAGAGATCTTTTATTTTAGTGCTGGGAATCAAACCCATGGCCCTGTTCACTCTGACCACATATGCTGTCACTGAAGTGCTTAGTGCTGGTTATAATGTAATAACATTGTAGTCATATTTTATGTAGAATGTCTAAATAATGGTAATGGTGGTAGTAGTGATCAGCCTGTGTGACAAGAATTTGGCATGTGCCTGCCCATCACAACGTTCCACTTTTTGTATCCTGGAGAAAACAAATATTTGGGATGACATTGTTCTTGTCAAGATTATACAGAGTAATCCTGGCTTTCAATCCAAGTTTCTTTAGCTTTTTAATTTGGAATACGAACAAGAGTTCATTAAAAGGAAAAAAACAAACAAACAAAAAACAACCCAAAATAACAAAAAGTTGGATAAGTTGGGTGGTGGTGGCACACACCTTTAATCCCATCACTCAGGAGGCAGGCGGATCTCTGAGTTCGAGACATACCTGGTCTACACAGCAAATTCCAAGACAGCCAGGGCAACACAGAGATACCCTGTCTTGAAAAAACAAAACAAAAAACCCAAATCAAACCAATCAAAAACCAAGTCAACAAAACATACTATGAAGCACAACCACATGGTCGAATCTGGATGGTGTGTGGCAGTGCATTTTGTTTCTTCCCCTGACTTCCATATGCCCAGTATCCCACTGCTTGATCTCACTTTGCTATCCGGGTCTGCAACTTTTCACTTTCTCTGGAATGAATGCATTAGTGGTTACATGTTACGTTATTCTTTAGCTTCCTCGTCATTTTTTTCTTTAGCTTTTCTTTTCACCAAGTAGATATACTGGATTCTTTCTGTATTAGTAAACAGAAATGGTCTCTTAGTTTTTATAAATATGTTGTATGTTGAGCTCTATCCATCTTCATTCTCTTTCTTTCCTCCTCCTCCAGTTCCTCCTATTGTTATTGTTACTGTTATTTTGGGACAGCATCTCATTATGTAGCCCTGGCTGACCCGGAACTCAACATGTTTACCAGGCTGGCCTTGAATTCACAGAGCATGTTTATCCTTGTCTTTTGCGTGCTGTGAGGGATGCATGTGCTACCATGCCTGGCAATGGATCTTTTTCTTAATAAGTCCCCTTATAATGGACCTCCTGAGTTAGTGACAGAATTTTGCTACCCAAATGCTACTGTGGCAGCTGATTCTGTTGCATGTTCCTGTTTATCCCTGAGTATGCATGCATATGTGTCTTTGCAGTACATCCGTGAGGTGACTCAGCATGGGCTTTCAGGCTGTTCCTAGATAGCTTCATTCTGTCACCCCTACCAATAAAGGCATTTGCTCCCAACTTTATGCCTGGGTTTTGATTTTTCTGCCTGTTTTGACACAAAAATAACCTGATGTAGTTTGATCATTGAAAAATACGTTGAAAGTCCAGCTTTTGAATGGTACTTTTGAAATGAAATATAAACAAAACTGGGAGCTAACCATTTAGCTGTGTTAATATGAGATATTCTGAGTTATTTCGATGTTTTCAATTGGTCTCTTTCCTTTTTTTTTTTAAAGATTTATTTATTTATTATGTATACAGTATTCTGCCTGCATGTATGCCTGTAGGCCAGAAGAGGGCACCAGGTCTCATTATGGATGGTTGTGAGCCACCATGTGGTTGCTGGGAATTGAACTCAAGACCTCAGGAAGAACAGCTAGTGCTCTTAACCTCTGAGCCATCTCTCCAGCCCCTCTCTTTACTTTTTTTTCACTTCCATAGTATCTCAGTATTAGTCCTGCATATTCTCTTACTCTAAGAAACATTTATATGTGGTTTTTTTTTTTTTTTGTTTTGTTTTTTTCCAGGGATCATTGCAGGAGGTCATAGGTTGGGGGTTAATAGGATGGAAATACTATGCCAATGTGATTGGTCCAATCCAGTGTGAAGGCCTTGCCAGTCTGGGGGTAATGCAGGTGGCCTGTGCAGAAAAGCGTTTCTTGATCCTGTCCCGAAATGGCCGTGTGTACACACAGGCTTACAACAGTGACATGCTGGTAGGTGCTGAGTGTGGTGTGATGCATGCCTCCTTCAGTGGTTGGCCCGCTGTAGATGCCACATGGTGTCATGGTCCTGGTTGCGGGTGTCTGTGCATTGAACATTATAGTCATAGTCATGTTAGATGGTCCCAGTTGTGATGGGCGTTAACAGGGATCAAGAATGCCACCAAGTAATTCCCATTGTTAATCACAATTGCTTTGTAAACCAGTTTTCATGTATAAGGCAGCTGACAGAGTAAGAACGGGTTCTGATGAGGATGGTGGTGCACTGGGACATGGGTACTCTCATTGAAGGGAAGTCCTTGAGCTGTGTGTCCATTCTCACAGCAGCACTTGAAATCCATGGACCACATGGAGAATTCTTACCACTCGGAGTCCTGGAGGGTCCCAGTCTGTCAGGTTGAGTGTGAATGGGGAGAGTTGCTCTGTTCTCATTGCCCATGACCAGGACTGACTCATGTTCTTCCTGATTTTACCTTTCTAGGCTCCACAACTGGTCCAGGGGCTTGCCTCCAGAAACATTGTGAAAATTGCTGCCCATTCTGATGGTCACCACTATCTGGCTTTGGCTGCCACAGGGGAGGTGTATTCCTGGGGCTGTGGGGATGGCGGAAGGCTGGGCCATGGAGACACTGTGTATGTACAGCCATTTCAGAAACTGCTATGCTCCCTGGGGATCCATATTCACAATGGAGTGGAAAATGTCAGAAGTGATTTCCCGCTGTCTACTAGGATAAGGGGGGAGACATAGCACGATGTGTCCATTTTCTTTCTTTTCTTTTTCTTTTACCTCAAAACAGGGTCTCGTTATGTAGCTCTGGCTGTCCTGGAACTCACTGTGTAGACCAGGCTGGCCTTGAACTCACAGAGATCCGCCTGCCTCTACCTCTGCCTCTGCCTCCCGAATGCTGAAATCAAAGGTGTGGGCCACATCCTGGCATGTGTCCATTCTTGATGACTGACTCCTTGGGAATTGCCACAAATGGAGGGTGCTCTCTTTGCCAGCATTAATAATGACTAGCAACCGTACCCCCCCCATCTTGTTTTCTAAATTAAAGAAACCCCACATATTGCCATGTTATTCACACTGGGCCATGTTTCCTGCCAGTAGGACCTGTAGAACCATGACGTGTTCTTAGAGTCCAATTTCACCTTACTGGGCGGAAGCTTTCAATTACCATGGAAGAATAGAAGTAGAGCAAAAAATGGATATTGTAAATGCTTAGGGGCAAAAATTGAGAAATCCGGCAGTTCCCGCAGATCTTGTATGGTGCTGTTACAGGTAGAGCCTGTTGGAGAGATCTTGACACTTGGTAGCTGTGCTGTCTCCCGGGTGAGCTCGCTTCATGAGGTCAGAGCATGAGCAGGGAGCAGGCAGGTCAAGTTAGAAACATCTCAACCCTGACTGTGAGTCGGAGGAGGAGAGACTGGAAGGTCTCTTATTTATATTGTGGGGGCGGAGATGGAGAAATCACTACCTAGAATATTCTCTAGGAAGAATCTCAGTGTGCAAGAAAAGTAGGGATATGTGTGGCATGTTATTTTAGAGTTCAGAAATGATCCCAGAGGTACAGTGTAAGATACTGAGAAAAATGAGATAAAACTGGTGAAAAAGAAAGGAGTTTGGAAGGGCTATTGTTCGCAGACTGAATGGCAGGACTGAATTGGCCTGGGACATCAGAGGTACCAAGGACAGCTTGTTTCCTTGGAAGTATTTATAATATACTACTATTAATGTATTTCCTAAGGAAATTAGGATTACCTGAGATTATTAGAACGAATAACTTCTCTTGGTCTAGGAGTTCAGGGAAGGAAAAAGAGATCAGTGCAAAAGGCAGGAATCAGAAAAACTGTGTGAAGAGTTTCAGTTTGAGCTGAAGAAGAAAGGAAGGGTTGTACTCAGTAATGATTGGCTTTCCCCAGCCATGCCCATTCTTGTATGTAGTCACAAAGTGAGCAAAGCATGTCTTTAAAAATGATGTTTATCATAGGATGCAAAATGTAGGTTATAAACATGAGAAGTTTTGCTAATTAAGTTTTTATTTTTAATTCTGAAAATTTTGCTATCCTTATTTTCTTAAACTTTTTCATCTGTAGAATCAAAAATTACACTTTAAGATTTGCTCCCTTCCTTCTGTCTACATTCCTCTCTCTCTCTTACATACACACACTCACACACACACACGTGAATGCACACACACATGCACACACACCGGATTGACTTTTGGGTAAGTTTTGACAAGTGCATGCAGAGTGTCCACCACCACAGTCGAGAGAGAAGGTGTTACCGTTGGTCCCAGACTTGTCTTTGCACCCTTTGCAGTTACTCCCTCATTTCCTACTCCAGCCCCTGCCAACATTTGCCTTGCTCTCTGTTCAGATTGTTTTGTCTTTTCTATAATTGAGTGTGGACCATCACGAAAGGAGTTTGTCTCACTTTCACTTTCAGCCATATTTACAGTATAGCCATGTTGTTGAGTGTGTAGGAGTTTATTGCTTTGCTGATGATGGAGTGTGGTTGGGGACATTAGGAGTAGAGCTGCTATATAGTTCATTGTGTGAGTCTTTAACAGAACTCTTGCTGGACCCAGCTTAGAAGGTGGTGATATTCTGTGTTTGAGATAGAAAGGCAAAAGAGCCTCGTGCTCTGATCGCCTATTTGCTTTTTCAACCTTTAAGAAATGCCTACAATGTCATTTGTTACCTTCCTTCCACAGGCCCCTGGAGGAGCCCAAGGTGATCTCGGCTTTCTCAGGAAAGCAGGCCGGGAAGCATGTGGTGCACATAGCGTGTGGGAGTACATACAGCGCAGCCATCACTGCTGAGGGGGAGCTGTACACCTGGGGCCGTGGGAACTATGGCCGCTTGGGCCATGGTATGTCTACTGTACATGAGCACAGCCATGGGGTCTGGGAGCTGTACACCTGGGGCCGTGGGAACTATGGCCTCTTGGGCCGTGGTATGTCTACTGTACATGAGCACAGCCATGGGGTAGGGGGAACTGTACACCTGGGACCATGGGAACTATGGCCTCTTGGGCTGTGGTATGTCTACTGTACATGAGCACAGCCATGGGGTAGGGGAAGGTTGTTTCTGCTGAGAGGAATGGAGAATGACAGTTGTATCTCTCTCAAGGCTCCAGTGAAGATGAGGCCATTCCAATGCTGGTGGCTGGACTTAAAGGATTAAAGGTCATCGATGTTGCATGTGGGAGTGGGGATGCTCAAACCCTGGCTGTGACTGAGAATGGTATGTAGAACTTGTACTGCTCTGGGCAGTTTCTTAGGGATGTTGGTGGCTGTTACCTGGGTGAGTGAGTTTGGGAGTTGTATGGCCCTCCTGAGGCTGCCCTCCTTGTTATCATCTTTTAGGTTGCTGAGTGTATTGGTTACTTTCTGATGCTGACTTAAAACCCCATAACCAAGGCAACTTGGAGGAAAAGTTTATTATTTTATTTTATTACATTTTTTTGGTTCTTTGAGACAGGGTTTCTCTATGAAGACTGGCTGTCCTAGAACTTGCCTGTAGACCAGGCTGGCCTTGAACTCATAGAGATCCCGAGTGCTGTGATTTAAGGCATACACCACCAACACCCAGCATGGAAGAATTTATTTTGACTTACATTTCCAGAGGATGAAAGTCCATTATTGTTGGAAGAAGGCAGCTTGTTTGTCCTGGCTGCTCAGAACCAAAATAACCACATAGAAACTATTATTATTTAAATCACTGCTTGTCCCATTAGCTCTAGCTTCTTATTGGCTAACTCTTACATCTTAATTTAACCCATCTCTATTAATCTGTGCATTACCATGAGGTTGTGGCTTACCAGCAAAGTTTTAGCGTGTCTCTCTCCTGCAGAGGCTCCATGGCTTCTTTCTAACTCTTCCCTTTTCCCCCCAGCATTCAGTTTAGTTTTCCCCACCCAGTTCTGTTCCCCTATAGCTCTGCTATAGGCCCAAAGGAATTCCTTTATTCACCAGTGGTAATCATAGCATACAGAGGGAAATCCCACATTACCTCCCCTTTTCTGTTTAAATAAAAAGGAAGGTTTTAACTTTAACATAGTAAAATTTCATATAACAAAACATTTATCAAGCAAGAATTACAGTTACATTTATATCTACTTTATTTTTTAATTATAACTAAGGAAAACTATAACTAAATTTTTTAACTCCATTAAAGATGCCAGAAGGATATAATATTACCTAAGTTAACAGGAAGTACATTGTAAGCAACTTTTATAACTTTACAATTGACAGATATTTTTTGCTGTCTTGGCAGTCACCCACGTTTTCTTTGTACTGTTGGGTTATCCCTTTTTAGCCGACAGGCCCATAGCATCCAGCAAACTTTTTTATGAGGCAGGAAATTTTAAAGACAGTTCCGCCTATATTGTCAGTTTGTTAGTCACTTTTTTTTGTATCCTTAAGAATGTTTGGCAGACTCTTTCATGTAGCAGGAACCCTGAAGGTTCATCTCACCTTTAGGCAAGTTTAGTAGTCACTTTTTTGCAGGTCCTGCATATCCAGTTAAGCAGTCCAGGCAAGAGCAGTCTCTTGCCCAAATGATTAGCAAACTCCATAAGGAGCCTTTTTGATGTCCATCTTCCTCTTGAAGTAGATGGTGCTGCCAGGAGCAGATGTGTCTCACTGTCATGAAAAGTCCTAAATTTTTAAAACATTTTAAATGCCATATTCTGTTATTCTGTAGTCTTTGAAAGGTTTAAAGATTATCTAATTGAAATACATCTCTGTACATCTAGAAAATCTAGCTAACATGACTACAAGCTTGACTATTATAGATAATTATCTATTAACCTATATTTCTTAATTATACATTACATTTTTAAATTAACTGTACACACAATACCTTAATCAAGAGCAGAAATATACATATAACAAAATTGACCTTAAATTTGTATCAATAAACAAGATCTATACCAACGCAAATCTTTATAGCTTATCACCCTTTAAATGTAAACAAGCATTTATAGATAATATTTGGGAATATGGGTGTAGTTCTGTCCAAACTTGTTCTTGCTGTTTATTGGGCAAAGTAATTTTTTGGGGTGTTCACAGCGACCTTTCAGGGTGTCTTGGTGCATCAAACCACATTAGTCTGGAAGCAGTCCGCAAGTTCTTAAATTCTCTGAAAACAAAAGAAGAACCTCTTTTCCAAAGCAACATATCCTTAGACCCATATTTTGAATTTAAGATACCTTTAAAATATATATGTTGGTTTAGCTTAGCAGCCCATACAATGAAATGTCTCTGTGTACTTAGCTCCTTTACAGTCAAAAAATTAAAAAAAAAACACAATAATATACATAATCCAGACTCTCTGTGAATTTTTCATCTTTACGTGGGTTATTCTTTATTTTGTCCTTTTAATCTATAACTGCCTTTTTTTAAACTCTCTCACGTTTTAAGTGGATTTTAGTTGTCCTTCTGGGCATCAATTGTTGGAGGAGAGAGCTGCCTGTTGATTTTTGACTGCTCAGCCCCGAAATAATCACACAGAAACTATATTATTTAAATCACCACTTGGCCCATTAGCTCTAGCTTCTTATTGGCTAACTCTTACATCTTAATTTAACCCATCTCTATTAATCTGTGCATCACTACGAGGTTGTGGTTTACCAGCAAAGTTTTAGCGTGTCTCTCTCCTGTGGAGGCTCCATGGCTTCTTTCTGACTCCGTCCTTTTTTTTTTTCCCAGCACTCAGTTTAGTTTTCCTCACCCAGTTCTGTTCCCCTATAGCTCTGCTATAGGCCCAAAGGAGTTCCTTTATTAACCAATGGTAATTATAGCCTACAGAGGGGAATCAGTCCTACATCACATTGTGACTGGGAGGCATAGCAGCAGGCAGACAAGGCATTTGGAGCAGGAACCTCAGAGATCATATCTTGGATGTTAGCACAAAGTAGAGAGAACAGACTGGAAGCAGGTGAAGCTTTCTATACTGGAATCTTCCCCCAGTGGCGCATGCCCTTCCTCCAGCAAGACTGTGCCACCTAAGCCTCCTCAAGACAGCAATGGCAGCCTTGGAAAGCAGGGGTTTGCGCCCAAGATTATGGGGGATGTTTCTCATCTGAAGTACCACAGTGAGGGTGTCCGTGGCTTCCATGCAGAGGCCCAGGAATTTCCCAGCATTTGGGTTCTTGAAAGCAGATGGCTAACTCGGGGCTCCCACTTTTCCTAGTGGGTATTTTATCTTATTTTTTTGACTAAAAATTACAGCTAAATAGAGTATTTGACATTCTGTATTGTCTCATTATTAATATATCCCCCAACATTTAGCTAGCATTGCTTCATTATATCCAATCTTTCATAGTCATTGTACAATTTGCATTCTGTGAAATTATTATTATTATTTTTATTTTTGGTTTCTTGAGTCGGGCTTTCTCTGTGTAGCCCTGGCTGGGTTAGAGCTAGCTCCATAGACCAGGCTGACCCCCTGGAATTGGAGTTGAGGATGGCCGTGTGTGCTCTGCAAGAGCATCAAGTGTTGTGCATCACTGTGCCAGCTCTCTAGCCCTCGTTTACAGTTTGCAGTTGCTAATACATCAACCTGAAATATAAGTGAGATTACATTTGGTCAGTAACCTGTGTAGTATTGACTGAGTTATGTGTTCATGGTTTATATTATTTTCAGTCATTTGAAACTTCCATTGCGATGTGCTGTGGTTTTTACTTAAATGTATTTGTATTTTCTAGGCCAAGTGTGGTCTTGGGGAGATGGCGACTATGGGAAGTTGGGGAGAGGAGGAAGTGATGGCTGCAAAACCCCAAAGTTGATTGAAAAACTTCAAGACTTAGATGTCATCAAAGTTCGCTGTGGAAGTCAGTTTTCTATTGCTTTGACAAAAGATGGCCAAGTTTATTCGTGGGGAAAAGGTGACAATCAGAGGCTTGGGCATGGAACAGAAGAACATGTCCGTTATCCCAAACTCCTGGAAGGCTTGCAAGGTGATTGCACATGTAACGCTAAAGTTCTTATAGATATCTAGCCAATGGGCTGTCATCAGAAACGCTCACTGACATCTTGAGAGAGATAATTAATGCCAAATAGCTTATCTGTTCTAATAAATGGCCTAAAATTATTCTCATCAAATTAACTTTTAATTCATTTAGTTTGAGACTCATTGTGCTGTGGGGTCACAAGTAGGCTTGATTCCACCTTGGTTGGTCTGATTTGAACTTGTTCTTGGTGAGTGAGCTGTATGTGTGTGGCTACAAAACTGTGTGGTGTAAGTCCAGGGCCTTCTGCAGTGTGTGCTCACTGTAGCATAGAAGTGGACTATGTTGAGAGAGCCCTACATGGTCTCAGGCACTCTTGCTAGGAATGGCACGTTTGGAGATGGTGCCTTTAAAACCATGGCATTTAGATCATAAGAGGGACTGTTTTATGATTTTTGGGAGCCAAATAACTTTGAAACAGTTCATCACTGTTCAGGATAGTATATTAGGAGGGATTTTTTAATAAAGGGAGAACCTCTCTTTTCTATAATATTTGACCTGTAGAATTTAGGTGCTCTTCTTCCTGTCCTAAGTGGGAGCTGGTGAAATACAGATGAGTTGAGAAGGGTGAGGTCAGTGTGTCAGGCAAGGTCAGTACATGTATGTCTGGTGGGCCCTGTTGTCTTTTATTTAGTTCAGAGGGGGCAGCCTTTCTTCAAGGGCCAGTTTATAAATTTGCTGAGGGAGCGGCCTGCCGTGTCCCCCATAAGCGTTTTTCAGAAATGCAGGATTTGACCTGCATTTTGTTTTAGAGTCTAGTTTAGTGATTCCTACACTAATTTATTTTCTTTTCTCTTGTTCCTATTTCTTTTTTGAGAGGGTTTGGAAATAGGATTTTTATGTGAGACTTGTCAGTGTTTTACTCATCAGTTTTGTTTCATAGCAGGTTAATACCTTGTCTCTGGGAGTCTTCTGTGCCCTTCTAAGATAAGTTGTAGAATAGCAGAGTTCACCCTGTTATGTAGCTCTACTGGAATTCAGTTTGCCTCTTATTTTCGTTTTCCTCCATTAATACAGAAAATATCCTTTGCCAGTTATTCGCTAGAAGTAATTTAATACATTACTATAGTAATCTTTAAATTACTGTTGCTGTTAACTTTCAGTAGTTCAGAACTTATTAGGCAACAGGGTTTTTTTTTGAAAGTTTAAAATTTTTTTTATGTGTATGGGCATTTGGCCTGAATGTATGTATGTGTATCATGTGTATGCAGTGCCCTCCGAGGGCAGAAGAGGTGAAATTTCTAGGAGTGGAATTTCAGGTGGTTGTGAGCCACGCTGTGGGTGCTGGAAACTGAAACTAGGTCTTTTGGAAGAGCAGCCAGTGTTGTTAACTGTTGAACCATCTCTCTAGCCCAGATAACAATATTTTTTAGCTGATTTTATTGACATTATGTGGAAACACACTTTGTGTTGATTATGTCACTTACAAGTAAAGGCATAATGCTTTTCTAATAGTAATTAAATAGAAAAATATTTAAATCATGTGACTTTGAGAAAAGAGGAGTCTTCCTTTTAAGAAAACTTTCTTAGTGAAGAGTATGTTTTGCATTGCCACATCTGGGGGGGATTGGAGAAAAACAGTCTAATAACTAAAAATATTATTGTCCCACCAACATAGTTACATGTCTGAATTTGTGGGACTCATGAGGTGGTGCAGCCAGTAAAGGCACTTGCCGTGTAAGTCTAGTGATCCCTGGAACCCACACAAAGGCAGAGGAAGAGAACCAACCTCCACAAACTCACCCTCTGACCTCCACTTGAGTGCTGCTGTGGCATTCCGTCTCCTGCCCAGCAATCAATCAGTCAGTCAACAAACTCATCAATTATGAGAATGTTTTGGTGGCCAGGCGTGTTTAAAAACATTTCCTCAGGAAACCTATCTCTTATAGGAGCCAAAGGAATGCTACTTTAAGTATTGTCTATCGTCCTATCTGAAATTCTTGAACAGTCTAGATGAATAAAGGATTGGGCTTAATCTTGTGATCTTCCTAGTTAATTTCAGAGGCATGTCTTTTGATGGTGTGTGTGTGTGTCTTATCCTATATGAGTAAGACTAGGGATATGAACTTAAAAAATCATACTGTCTCTTTTTGAATAAAATTCTGAATAAGGAACAGAAAAAAGACTTTTCATACTGTAGCATAAGCTTATTTGTTTGCTTGTTCTTAACAAATTGTGGTTGATAAAACATGACATGTACTTAATAGCTTAGTCAAATCAAGTAAGTCGATTCTCATATTAAATGAATGTGTTACCTGTAAGAAGTTAATACTGAATGCTTTCTGCCCTGCAGCTGTGAGTAGCTGTCCTTAGAACTAAAATCATAGGCTTGACACTGTCACTGTGCCCATCTTTTCCCTAGGGAAGAAGGTGATCGATGTGGCTGCAGGCTCTACCCATTGCCTTGCTCTGACAGAAGACAGTGAGGTACACAGCTGGGGAAGCAATGATCAGTGCCAGCACTTTGACACTTTGCGTGTGACCAAGCCAGAGCCTACTGCTCTCCCAGGACTGGACACCAAACACATAGTTGGAATTGCCTGTGGGCCTGCCCAGGTACTCACTGCATAGTTAGGTTGGGGTTTTGTACTGTTTTGTTTTCCAACTGTTCAGTGCTAGACTGTAGAAATACCAGCTTTCGTGTGTCGTCCTCTGTCCTGCAGTTGTTCCAAACCACATATTACTTCATTACTTTACTGTAGTTCTTTTAGCGGTTTCTTCTGTAACACTGTTTGTAGAAGCAGTGTCTTCTCCCTCCCCTTCTCTTCATTCCTCCCTCTATCTCTGGCTTTTCATTATTGGATATGGGTTGTTCCTTTTTTGAAAAGTATTCTATGGGTGCTGAAATTTGGTGAAATTGTTTTCTCAGATTATGTAAGTTGATGTGGTTTTCCTTTTGGAAAATAATGGTTTTCAGATTTTGATCTGCATTACTGGCATAATTGTCGCTCATGTTTGATCGTTTTCATATTTCTAGGTTCACTTGCTAATATTTTATTATTTATCTGTGTGTGTGTTCACAGTCATCAGGGTTATTTACATGCATACTTTCTTCTTACTTGAATTCTGTCAGGGTAAAGCCGGCATCGTGGAAAGGGTTGGGGCATGTTCCCCATGTTTCCTAAAAGAGATGGTGTACAGTGCTATTTTTCCTTTAAATGTCTGTGAATTCATCTGAGCTGAGAAATATAACTAGAAATGCAATTTCACAAGACATTCAATTTCTTTAATAGATAAGCATTCATGGCTTCTGTTTTATGGGTAGGTTTTTTTGGTGCTGGCACTCAGGAATCATTCCATTCTGTTACAGCTGTCCGAGAAGTTTTTTCTTTTTTTTGTATTTTTTAATTCTCTATTTGAGTCCAAGCCACTTGGCTACTAATAATTTGTATGGTTTTTGTTTGTCACCTCCCCCTTGAGGTTTAATTTTGTTGATCTCTTTAAATAATTATTTTTCAGTTAATTTTTTACCTCTTAATTTTTTTTTTTAAGTGTGTTGCTATTCCATCTTTTTAAAGTGTCTTTCACTTCAGCTTGCTTTGGGCAAGCTCTGTTCATTTTTATTTAAAGTGGAATCCTGGATTAGCCCTTTTTTGTCTCTAAGCATTTGGTGCTATAAATATTCCTCTAAGTAGTGCTTTGTGTTTGCTTGCAAACTCTATACATTTTTAAAAGATTATTTATTTATGTATGTATATAGTGTTCTGTGTGCATGCATGCCTGCATGCCAGCAAAGGGCATCAGATTTCATTGCAGTTTTAAGCTGCCTTGTGGTCACTGGGAATTGAACTCAGAACCTCTGGAAGAACAGCCAGTGCTCTTAACCTCTGAGTCATCTCTCCAGCTCCCAAACTGAATGCATTTTACTGTTTCTGGGTGAATGATTCTCTAAATGTCAGTTAGGACAGTATACTGATGGTTTATGTCAGTTTGCTCTTAGGTAGGTTGTGTATACACACCTACGTTACATCATCTACTTAGAGCTGCTGTGGTACCAGCGTAAGTGGGTTGACTGCTCGCTCCCGTCCATTAGTATGGAGTAGTAATTTTGTGGTGAGAACAGTTTGGAAAAAGCTTTTCACACTTTAATTGTGGATATGAGATGGGACAGTGAAACAGGAGAGGAGTTTGGAAATAGTATGTGAGCTGGACAGCCATGAAACTGGGGACATAGAGGGATAAATAAGTTATAACTCAGGCGTTTCATCATGCTTTGTGGTAAGTCTCTCCAGTAGAATGGACCATTGATGAATGTAGAGATTTCATGTTAGGTTCATTTTTTTCTTGCACAGAGCTTTGCGTGGTCATCTTGTTCTGAGTGGTCCATTGGCCTTCGTGTCCCCTTTGTGGTGGACATCTGCTCAATGACTTTTGAGCAGCTGGATCTCCTACTGCGTCAAGTAAGTGAGGGAATGGACGGCACCGCTGACTGGCCCCCGCCACAGGAGAAAGAGTGCATGGCCGTGGCAGCGCTGAATCTTCTGCGACTTCAGGTGTTACTCTTTGCTGCCTTCCTGCCCCCTTTTCAGTGCCTCAGGGATTCATTCTTAAGCACATTCCTGGGTATTGAGAGTGTGGGTTTCAGCGCGTTAGGCAAACTGGTAATGAAGCGTTTAAAGTATTTTAAAATACGGTTTTGATGGAGAAATGTCTATAAGGCTTAAAATACTTGATCTGGTTTTGTTTCTCCTGGAAGTCAGGTCAGAGCGTGTACAGATTTGGATATTGCTGTTATACACACTGTCTTACATTCACTACATCCACTGGGGGAGAGTATTGTGGAGGAATGCACTGTGGGAGAGTGGTGACAGAGAGGTAAACCCCAGCTGAGGAACCAGAGCTATTGTGAAAATGGTGTGCAGTGAGCTGGGCTCCCTGTGTCAGTACCCTGACCGTGAAGAATGGCTATGGACATCACCCTGCCTCTCCCTGTCTCCCTTCTTCCTCCTGTAGCATGATCCTACATGGCCTTTCTGGTATAGTAGATCCAAGGAGTACTCTTATTTTGTTTCTGTCGGAAAGAAGGCATTTTCTTTCTTGTTTTGTGTTTTGAGACAGGTTTCTCTGTGTAACAACCCTAGCTGTCCTGGAACTAGCTCTTGTAGAGCAGGCTGGCCGCACGGTCACAGAGATCCGCCTGCCTCTGCCTCCCTAGTGCCACCACTGCCTGGTTAAAGAGGGCATTTTCAATTACAGTTTTAGGATACAGTCTGATCTTGAAATTTTTTTTTGTTTTTAAATTATGTGTATGTGTGTGTGTGTGTGTGTGTGTGTGTGTGTGTGTGTGTGTATGTATGTATGTGCACGAGAGTGCTAACTTTCGGAAATGGTCTGATTTTATGCATTGTAAAAGAGTAACAAAAAGTACGCTAGGGTTGGTAATATAATGTAATTATTTTCTAACTTTCCTCTAATAGCGTTTTTAAAGAGGCCGTACTCAAAATGTACTCTTTTGCTTCCCCCAATAACCAGCTGACTCTCTCATCATTGCTTATATGCCCTGTCTTCTAGGTTCAGCTCATTTCCTCAGATTCTTTCTTCATAAAGTTTTTGTTGTTGTTGTTGTTTTGTTTTTTCTCTGCCCTTTAGGGCATGAGAGATGTAAAGTCTGAAAAAAAAAGTTTGCTCACTTTAGTTTTTGAAGATAATTGATTAAGGTTCAGCTTTTTAAGTTAAAGCACCCCCACCCCCATCTCAGACTGAACCTAGAGCATCACACATTCTAGTTAAGTGCTTTGCTACTGAGCAGGACCCTGGCCCCAGATCATCTCCATTTTCATTGGCACCTAGAGAACGTTCTGCTGAAAAGAGGTCTCAGTTTGGATGAGAAGTCTTTCATTGCTGCACCTGATGCTTTGTAGCTAACTTGTGTTTCTCTTTGGTAGCTTTCCAGCTGTTCTGTCCAGGTGGAGGTTTTCTAGATGTAGCTGGAGGTTATGGATGTTACTTAGCCTGAGATTTTGTGGTTTCATTACATTTGAAATTGCTTTCTGCTTTTAATCTACTCCCTACTAGAGAATGCCTAATAGATTATTGGACTTCCTTCTCTTGTCCTGCCTATCATGACTTCTTTAATAGTTTTAAATGTCTTTGTCTCTTTTGCTGTTCATCTCTTAATCTTTTTGTTCTAAATGGTTTACTTAGTTCTTTAGTTCAGAAATTGTTTCCTTAGCTCAAT
The DNA here is from genome assembly GCA_004026605.1 of Ondatra zibethicus. Taxonomy (NCBI): domain Eukaryota; kingdom Metazoa; phylum Chordata; class Mammalia; order Rodentia; family Cricetidae; genus Ondatra; species Ondatra zibethicus. The sequence continues at coordinate 37,915 of PVIU01016830.1, forward strand.
AGACCCTGCTTTTGAATTACCCATTTATTTAACCATTATTTACTTGGAGTATTTTTACAAGATGCTGATTCAAATACATTTCCCCAGTGCCAGTGCAACTGAGCTGCTGTGTATACAAACAGAAAAGTGTGAGTATTAGGGCAGAAGGGGAACGAGGGAGCTTGCTTGGCTCTCCATGCCTCCATCTTAAGAGTTTAGTTCTTGTAACTTTTCCATTTCTAGAATTTGTTCTGTTTTGAAGCTTTTGCTTTAGTCACAATATTTTTGTCTTCTGGCTTCTGTTCTTATTTTTTAAGGTTATTTTTATTACTTGTGTTTGTGTGTGTGTGTGTGTGTGTGTGTGTGTGTGTGTGTGTGTGTGTGTGTGTGTAAGAGTGCTCATGTGGTCCAGAAGAGGGCATCAGATTCCTTGGAGCTGGAATTATAGGTCGTTGTAGCCTGTGACGTGGGTGCTGGGAATGAAACTGTCCTTTGTAACTGCTTTTAACTGCTGAGCAATGGTCCAACCCCAACCTTGATGAAACACTTTAATTTACACTTATTTATTTGTGTATCCATGTGTAGGTCAGAGGGTAACTTGGGGAAGTTGGTTCTCCTCCTACCATGTAGGTTCTAGGGACTGAATTCCGGTCAGTAGGGTTGCTGGGAAGTGTGCTTATTTGCTGCACAGTCACTGGCCCTCTGACCTGTGATTTCTAAGAACACTTTACATATGCCTCTCGCTTTGTTTTTCTTGTTTCAGTTGCTACCCTGTCTTGGGACATGCTTTTCTTTGACAAAGATTTTCCCTCATGTTAGTTTGTTGCTGATAAAATGCCTTGTTCCTTTCGGTAGTTAGGTCACCATCAGCGAGTGTTTGACAATGGCTTTCTTTGGTTTAAGCTGGCAAAGTGACCTTAGAAGACAGTTTTGTATTTGCCTCTGTTGTGTTCTAGGGTTTTACAGGCGGTAGCAGGTTCAGGTGCTCATTTTGGCAGACTTCTAGGGATAGCTCAGGTTTAGCAGGTGGTTGTTAGGAGCTTGGGGAGATCCCTGTCTTTTGAAATCAGAACCTTTGGCACCCTTAGGACTTCCCTTATGTACTATAGTTTGGTTGTCTAGTTTAAACTGCCGTTAGCCACAGGCATTTCTCTGTTGGGTGCAGATTGCTGGGGGTTGCATTGGTGGTTGCTGCTTCTACATCATTTTGCCCTTTGTGCTGATCTTCCACTTTGCAGATACCTATGCAAAGCTGGGCAAGACGTGGTTTTTGGTTGTGAGCCTAACCTTTAAGAGCTGTGCCATCTTGCAATGAGATTTCCCAGGTGATGTGGTTCAGATTTTTAAATGTAATTAAAAAACAGACAAGTCTCAGCCTTCCTAATCTGCAAATCTAAAACTTGAAACAGTCACAGCTTTAAACTTTTTCAGTGCTAGCATGGTGCTGTGAGTGGGAAAGCATGCCACCTGCTTCATGTGGAAAATATTAATGTATAAAATTACATCCAGGCTACATAGATAACGTGCATATGAAGCATAAATGAATTTCCCTTATGGGCCTCATATATGTGAAAATATTTCAAAATCTGAAACACCTAAGCATTTTGGATAAGGGATATTTAACTTTCACCGAGAGTTAATTTTGTTTATAAAATAACATTTCATATTAAGTTTTATTCAGCCTTTTATTAGAGTTTGGAAAAATAAATTTGTTTTTGGGTGTTCTAAATACTATTTTTTTCCTTTTCGTAGTTGCATGCTGCCATTAGTCACCAGGTTGACCCGGAATTCCTTGGTTTAGGTCTGGGCAGTGTGCTCCTGAACAGCCTGAAGCAGACTGTGGTGACCCTGGCTAGCAGTGCCGGGGTTCTGAGCACTGTGCAGTCCGCTGCCCAGGCTGTCCTGCAGAGTGGCTGGTCTGTGCTGCTGCCCACAGCCGAGGAGAGGGCCAGGGCACTCTCGGCGCTGTTACCCTGCACAGGTGAGCTCTCGGGAGGGGCAGAGTTGGGCAGTGAGCGACAGAAAGAAATGGAGAGGGGAGGACAGGACATGGCAGCTCCTGGGTGCAGTGGAGGAGAAGGCTCACTGTAGGCTTGTGGGAGAGCACAGCCAGGGGCAGACTCACCAGGGAGTCCTGAGCGGACAGGACCCTGAGCCCTGCGATGATATGGGGGAGGGGAATCAGGTTCAGCAGCCAGGGAGCCAAAGATAACCAGAATGGTCAGATTATTTAGGGAAGAGCAACCCAGCCTCCTGGCCTGCAGTGTTCAGAGTAGGGGGTAGGGTATGTAAGACAGGGGGACCCTGTAAAAGGTAGGGACCGAAGGATACTGGGCGCACCTGATAGCCAGAATCACTGTGATGTATTAAATAGGCACCCTAGCCATTTGTCCCAGGGTTGGAGACTTAACAGGGACAGGTGGCACTTACTCAATTTGGCAAAACAAACAGCAAACTAAACAAAACCAAAACCTTCTTTGTTCAGTTTCAGGCAATGAAGTGAGCATAAGTCCAGGCCGTCGATTCATGATAGATCTTTTAGTTGGCAGCTTGATGGCGGATGGAGGGTTAGAGTCAGCTTTAAATGCAGCCATTACTGCAGAAATCCAGGTATGGCCCTAAGTGTGCATAGGCACCGATGAGTATTTTACTAAGTGTGGAGGTGAGATTGAAAACTGTATACTTGTGCATATGTAGAAGTCATGACCATAATCATTGAAGAATCCAAAATTCAAAGCTTTTAGTTACATATAATTTTTTAAAATGTAAACTTTTTGGTTTTACTGATGTAAAAGTTATTGAAGTATTATTTGTGATAAAATGATCCCATCATAAGTGTGCGCTTCAGAGAATGTGATAGATACTGCTATCACATAGATCACCTCTTTAACCGGGAAGATCCGCATGTCCCTTTGCGTTCTTGCTCCTCTGCCTCTAGATTTGATTGTCACATAATGGAATTAGATGGCAGGTGCTGCTGGTACCTCTTCTTTTGCCTCAGGTGTATTCATCCACATTATTGTGCTACTACTTTGTTTTTATTATTGAAAATTTTGTCATAGTTTTTATTATTGAAAAGTACTCCGTTGAATGGTTGTAACCCTGTTTATTTAATTTCCTGTTGAAGGATGTTTGGTTGTTTCTGGTTTTAAGTGTACTATGGTCATTCAGATCATTAAGTTCAGTAAGGATCAGGTGAGAAAGTAAGTGCTAATTCTTTGAGACTGTGTTTTCCCAGTCACTCGGTGCTTTGGGGTAGCATTTGTTGAGTTCTAGGCCACATATGCGCTCACATTTTCCCCAGAGGGCTCTGGTCCTCACATTTGAACCAGCTGTGTACGAGTTGCAGCTTTTTCCTGACCTTGAAATAGACTGTGCTGTATGAATCGGCTCACACTCAGTATCTGTTAGACCTGGTAGCAAAGGTTTCAGTGACTCTGGGCTGGAGAGATGACTAGGCACTAAGAGTCCTGGCTGCTGCTCCTCCAGAGGACCTCAGTTTGATTCCTAGCACTCACATGGTGGCTCAATCATTTGACTCAAGTTCTAGTGCATCTGATGCTATCTGCTGGCCACTGTTGTCACTTGGCACAGATATTGCCCAGACACACATGCAAGCAAAACCCTCATACACATTAAAACAAACAACAAACAGAAAGAAAGAAGTATTTCATTCACTTTACAGTGACTGAAGCACCCGACTGATGAACAGGTGGTCTAATGGACTCCTCAGGAGAATAATATATTTAAAACCATAGCAAGTAAGAGATGGGTTTTCTGGATACGCAGGCAGGTGTCAGTTGTGTGCATTAGCGTCTGAAGCTAGGGCTGCCGCTCACCAGTGTGTGCTTTTTGAATTATAGGATATAGAAGCCAAAAAAGAAGCACAGAAGGAAAAAGAAATTGATGAACAAGAAGCCAATGCCTCAACGTTCCATAGAAATAGGACTCCTCTGGATAAAGACCTAATTAATACTGGGATCTATGAATCGTCTGGCAAGCAGTGTTTGCCTCTAGTTCAACTCATCCAGCAGCTTCTTAGGTAAGCAGCATTAACGATGTTATTTTTGTAAGAGTTTCTGTTTGAAATAACTCCCGTACTGACATTTAACTCTGGAGCGTCAAGAGTGTGTTTGGCTGTTGAGGACTTACCCTGAAGTGTACCCAGTGTGGACCGTAGAGTGCAGAGAGGATGCTGAAGCACAGGGAAGATGAGAGAGCTGGAAGAGATGCAGCACTTTGTAAGGCTGATGGAACAGCAGGAGTGTCAGCAGACAGTAATATTCTTATGCCCGTTAATAAGCAGGGAAGTGCAAATTACAGCACTTATGGCAAGTTTACTGTTTGAAACCTCATTGTACTATTACAAGATTCTGTCAATTATAGTTTTATATAGATGCAAAATAATATATATGTTACTTATAATACAACTTTTAACTTACATGAAACTCAAAGAAATAGTGAGTGGTTCTTTGGAAAGCCATTTCCAGAGTTAGTAAGAATAAAGTGAATTCAAACCGTCATCATAAGTTAACTGTGGAGAACCTAGACACCACAGAGGACCCTAAGAGAGACACACATGGATCTACATAGGAAGGAGAAAAAGACAAGATCTCCTGAGTAAATTGAGAGCATGGGGGGTCACGGGAAAGGGCAGAAGGGGAGGGGGGATGAAAAGAGGGGAGCGGAGAAAAATGTATAGCTCAATAAAAACAATAAAAAATAAACGTTAACTTTGGGAAGGTCTAAAGTCAGACATAGTTGGATTAACAAAGATAATTTAAAAAGCAAAAAGTCAGTGTGACCTGGAAAAGGGACGTATTAGAAAATGAAATAACGGTCACATTCTTAACATTCTGCTCTCTGCGAATTTAGACTCTTGGTTTATTATGCTCTCAGTTTTGGGAGAAGAGGCGATGAGACAGTCTCAAATAACCGGCCTGGTCTTTGCTGTGCAGCTAAGTGCAGCCCTGGACTTCTGAATCTCTCGCTTCTTTTTCCCAACATGCCTCAATTATAATCTCCCCTGCCCCCGACCCCTCCACCCCCAGGAGGGCAGGGTTTCTTCGTTTAACAGCCCTGGCTGTCCTGGAACTTGCTTTGTAGGCCACACTGGACTCGAACTCACAGAGAACCTTCAGCCTCTGCCTTCAAGTGCTAGGATTACAGATGTGTGCCACCAGCACTTGGCTTCCTAGACTGTATTTTATACTCATAAAGAAAGTAGAGCTCTAGTGGATTGGCCCAGGCAGTTGCCTACACAGCAAGAGACTGGGTAGTGGCATAACAGCTCTGTCTACCTGTGTGTAGTAGATGTAGGGTGGGCATGCGTGCTCTTTTCAGTAGATTAATGGTGTAATTTTGGTGATTAAGTTTTAAAACTAGTTATTATCAATTTTAGTAAACACTGTTTCTTTTTTTGTTTGTTTGTTTTTGGTTTTTCTAGACAGGGTTTCTCTGTGGCTTTGGAGCCTGTCCTGGAACTAGCCCTGTAGACCAGGCTGGTCTTGAACTCACAGAGATCCGCCTGCCTCTGCCTCCTGAGTGCTAGGATTAAAGACGTGCACCACCACCACCCGGTGTAAACACTGTTTCTAAAAAGCTTCAGTAATAGAAAGGGCTGTGGGTGGGCTCAGTGGCAGAGTGCTTGCCTAGCATACATGATGACTTCGTCTCCAGCATCAAAGAAGACACACACACACACACACACACACACACACACACACACACACACACACACACACACACACACACA
>PVIU01016831.1:0-43758 GCA_004026605.1 Ondatra zibethicus
ATATAGATCCTCCTGGAAATTGGAAGCAAACAAGATTGCCAGGCAAAAGTTGGAAGCATTGGGGTGGGGATAAAAGTGGGGGAAGGGTTTGTGGGGGAATAGGAGGGGGAAGGAGACTGGAGAAGGGAAGGACTGGGGAGAGCTTGGGGGAGTGGGAGGGTGGAGATGGAGGAAAGGTGGATATTGGAGAAGGGAATAAGATATCTACATTAAGGGTGTCATTTTAGGATTGGCAAGATATTTGGCTTGAGAGGGGATCCCATGTGTCCACGGGGATGTCCCCAGCTAGGTACATGGGCAGCAGAGGAGAGGGTGCCTGAACTAGCCTTGTCTCATAGTCACATTGATGAATATCTTGATCATCACCATAGAAATTTTGTTCGATGGATGGAGGTAGAGACAGAGACCCACATTCACATCAGAGCAATGGACTGAGCTCCCAAGGTCCAGTCAAAGTGCAGAAGGTGGGAGAAGATGAGCAAGGAAGTTAGGACCTTGAGGGGGATTCAAACCGGAATCTCTGAATGTGGCTGCTAATGGAGTCAGACTGAGAAGCCATCAGTAATGACTCTAGGACCTATCTCTTCTGCATGTATCATCTTTTTGTGAACCTAGTCTATTTGGATGCACATCTTCCTATGCTGGGATGGAGGTGGGAGGGCCTTGGACTTCCCACAGGGTGGGGTACCATGCCCTCTTTCAAGGATGCAGGGGGAGGGACTAGGGGCGGGGGGCTGCAGAAGGGGACTGAGAGAAGGAGAGAAAATGTAAATTTTTTGAATGAAAAAAATAAAAGAATATGAAAAAAACAAATATCATAACATACAACAATTTGGACTTAATGGGCTGTAGTTGGTTATGGACCCTTAGTAAGTGATAGAATAGAAAATTGTTCTATCCTAACATTTAAATGCCTGCCTGTAACAAACTTTTCATCAGTTGTGCTGAAAATAATGACCTAGCAGTTAATGATTCCATTTGGAATAATAGTTTCTTAAGCTATTCTTTCTGGCTCCTAATCAAAGTGTAGCATTTTCCTGTGAGGTTCTTTTTTATGTGTATCTTTTGGAAGTGAAAAATTGTGTGAGTTTTGTGGAAGCCATGGAGCACTACAGATCCAGGAACAGTGAGAGCAGGAAGATGACTGCTATTCACAATTGGAAGAGGAACATCACTTGTTTGTCCCAGTCACCCAGTACCAAAATAATCACACAGAAACTATATTAATTAAAACACTGCTCTAGCAGTGTTAATTAATTAAATTAAATTATTAATTAAAACATTAGCTCTAGCTTTTTATTGGCTAACTTTTACATATTAATTTAACCCATTTCTATTAATCTGTATATCACCAAGAGGTCATGGCCTACCAGTAAAATTTCAGCATGTCTATCTCCGGCGGGGGATCCATGGCAACTCTCTGACTCTGCCTCCTCCTCCCAGCATTCAGCCCAGTTCTCCCTGCCTACCTAAGTTCTGCCCTATCAACAGGTCAAGGCAGTTTCTTTATTCATTAACCAATAAAAGCAACACATAGACAGAAGGACCTCCCATATCAGCCAATAGTAAACAGCGTTAATCTCTTTGACTGATGTTCATCCAAAGTAGCAACCCATTCCCTCAGGAACTCAAAAAAGCATCACCCACCCAACCTGGCATTATCCTTGAATTTCTCTGCTCACCACAGACCCTTTTTTTCCACAATTTCATCATTCTTCTCCAAGTTCAGCTGCATTGCAGAGTTAAGTCAATGATTATTAATAAAGACTAAGTGAAAGAAAAAATACAATCTATTAAACAATAGTATAGCTTCACTTACTGCTTCTTCCTTGCCCCAGGTTGTCTGTCCTTCGATTTATTCTGACATGAAGCTGGGCTTTAACTTCTGCCTCTACCTTCTTGTTCCAAAACAATCTCCATTCTGAACTAATCTGTGCTAGTAAACCAATTTCCTATTGAGGGTTTCAGCTGAAAATTTGAATTAACCTTTTAGTAACTGGCATAATAAAAGTAAAGTAAAAGATTTAAAAAGACATATTTAACACAAATACATGTCCTATCCATGATTATTCAAAAAGCTGAATATCAAAGTCAATTAATAAAATCAGACAGATATAGTTTGGTACTTTACAAAAAAAATTCCCCAAAATGGTGACTATGGATGTGTTGCTCCTCATTCTAACTTTTTACCATGATGATTTATAATTCTACATGAGGGGGCTGGGTTCACTGGGACCTGACCACTAAAGGAAATAAATACCGAGAAAAGAAGGCAGAGAAGGTACACAGTGCAGGGACAAGCAGTTTTCTTTCAAGTGGAAATGTTCACCCAACAATATGAGTTTAAGCTCCTTGGAGACAGCACATCACACACAACATGAAAATTAAAAATCAGAGGTGGTTAGTGATTAGGATGACTCGTGATATTAGATTTTTCTAGAAAATGATATTTCTAAATTAGGGCTCTTTGGTTATGAATGACATGAGGTGACAAGAATACTGTAAATCCAACAAAAGAAACCACCGATTGAAGAGGGCAAATGAAAACCCATTGACAATGACCTCTAGAGTTATTCAACCTCAAAAGTATTTGGCAGTTAAACTGATTGTGGTTCTATTCCTACCAAAGTTTCTGAATTTTATTATCATTAGCAAACACTCTTCAATTAAAATAGCTTATATACAGCACTGAGGTCACAGAAACATTCTGCTTTGGGGGAAAAAAATCAGTGTACTTACGGACATGTTCTACTATTTAATCATGGCTCTGGAAAGTTCCTCTCAAGTATGAGAAATTTACAAATAGGTCACATTGCTTTGAACTTGACTATTCTTGTTACCTAAAGTCATTTGGGTACAGTTATGAGTAATCACCTAGTCTAAAACTACTAGTCTACAGAGAATGTAGTCTTTGTAATATTTCAAGAGAAAGAAAGGAATGTTTATAAAGCAAAATGGAATCCCATGCTTTGAACTAGGACTGCCCGTCATCCCATTCATTCTATGCTAAAGTACTTTGCAGTGCATTCTGTCACTTCAGCATATTGCTGAAAACAAGCAGGTGTAAGGTTGGGATAAAGGAAGGAGGATAAGAGAGAAGGAAAGAAGGAAGGAGCAAGGAAGAAAGGAAAGGAAGAAGAAAGGAAATATATTTTCAGTGTTTTCAAATAATAATAGTTATGCCATTGTCGTTTATTTTGTACATATTGTTTTTATAGATGTTCTAATTTGACATTTAGTATGACATCTGAATTTATTAAATCAGTCAGTTCGTATTGCTAAGTCAAATCTTGGGAAGGATCAAAGATGATCCACAAGCACTCACTCCTGGATGCTTACACTAAAGGAATCCTTCCTCCCGGTTCAAACATGATAAATCCATCGGCTTCCTTAGGCTCTGAATTTTCATACATATGTTATAGCTGGCTGTATAATAACCTCAGTTAATTACTGACACTTGTCCCACATGGTCAAACGTCCCAGAAATCAGATTGTCACCCCACTAATAAAATTGATCTTCTAGAAACTTCTTGTTCAATATTTCAGAGTAAGAAGTCTATTTGTTCTGCCCTCTGCAACAACCCAATCATTTTTGCATATTACATGTCAAAATAAACTAATCATATAATTTTAAACTCATATTAAAAAGCAAAAGCAGTGACTCTTGCTTTTGTTGCAGTTTGGGATTGGCTATTTATTTAGTAATGGTGAATATAAAATAACAGAACTGATTTGCACCTCACATAATAAAGCCTATTTAATTTTTAATCTTAAAAGTAGCTCTTAGTGCTCTAAATAAAGTCTGCAAAGAAAACTCTCAGTCCTGTCTCCTGTTTGTTTTGTTCCTGTTTTGCTTTGGCCTCTGTGACACTTACCACATAATATATTAACATTACTCTTGATAGTGTGTCTCTTTACATAGTCATATAATCCTTTGAGAGTAAGAATCTCATTTCTACATGACTCTAGACACTTGCAATAGCACATAAAGATGGTAGTTGCTCTATAAATATTAAGTACATATAAAATAATGGATGATACTCCTGAGTTTTATGTGCATGTGTGTGTGTCCTTGTATGTGTGTGTCCTTGTGTGTATGTGTGTGTGTGTGTATATATGCATGTGCATACATTTCTTTGTCCTATGTTATACCTCGGCTTGAACATAGATGAGAGTCACAAGAGGAGCATGAAATATTAATAAATTCTATGTCAAGACTTTTTATAAATGAACTAAATTATTATCTCACACTACTGAATACCTGCATAGTTAGCAGCAGCAGATATGAATACGGGTAGCCTTCTGTGCATGCCAGCTGCCAGCTCCCTCTTGGTCACCTTGTAACCACCTTCAGGCTTGACTGATACCCAAATGTCTGTATCACATCATACCATCTGGACTTCAGTCCTCCTCCAAGTGAACTCTCAGCACTGACCCTGCTTAGCTGTTAATTAATTGTGCTCATAGAACAATCTGTCCTATTCACAACCACACAAACTACAAATGTAGCCTTCCCCCAAGAGCAATAATTGTCAAATACTTTTCATCTCAAACTTTATCCTTGTTCTCAGTTTAAAACTATATTGCTTATGCATTAAGAGTAAATGGTAGCCTTCCTTGGGGAAGAGAATATCAATTGGTTGTACAGTGTCAAGCAGTAATCCATGAAAACATATAAATAGGTAATATTGAATTGTACATACTGAACTTAAGCATTCACACACACACACACATGCAATAACAATTAGGAAAAAAAGAAGCCACAAATTTTAAAGAGCAGGGAGGAGTGTATGGGAGGTTTGGAGGGAGGACATGGAGATAAAATTCTGTAATTAAATTATACTTTCATTCTAAAAAAAGAAAAAAAAATACATGGTGCTAAGAGGTTTGGCTAGGGAAATTGTCTTTCTTCCAGTTGTTGGAGACTACTTTTTTTTAAAAGGAGACATTAAAAGAGAAAACTAAATCACTGAATGGTTAAGTTCAAGGTTAGAATGTTCCAGATTCCCTAGCCAGGCTCAGCCAGATGCCTGTGACTTTCCACACATTGGCAAGTTCCCTTCATGAAAGGTTTACAGCTCAAGCTAGTCTCAGACAGAGTTAAACCAACACCACACAGAAAGTGAAGGGAAAACAGTGTGAGGCCAATTAAAGCAAATTGGTAGTGAAAGCAACAGCTGGATGTCACCATGTTCCGCTCTGCTCTTGGCATGTCGATGGAGAGATTTTCAGAGAAGCCATACTGTCTGAGAGAAAGGATGTGCCCCCACCACAAAATGTACTGGGGACAAAGCACACCTGCATCTCAGCAGGAGCATCCCTGCGCCATCTCTGAAGAAGGTCGCCTGCGTGAATGAAAACATGTACAAGAAACATGATTCTCCTCTGAAACCTCCGCCTGCCCTATTACCATGTGGAACAGCATCCTTGTCCATAGTACTGAGCTCAGCATATTTGGCAGATGGTCTCACAACAGAAACAGCCAATCCTGAGAAGTCACATGACTTGCAGTCTGAGTTCAGAGTGTTTGATACGCCATGCCCTCCAGTCTTCTGGCATCCCTCACACCTCATCTGTAAAGAGGGCAATGTAATAATATATATATCTTGCTCTGCAGAAGTATTGTTATATTATGAGAAATTAAACAAGAACAAATATGGAAAATGTCATAGATCACCTACCAAATAAGAACTTTACTAATGGTTGGCAGAAGAACTTTTTAATCTAATTTTCTGCTTGCTATAGATCATGCAATGCTTGGTCTAGAATTGAACCATTGTTTCCTTCCATATCACAGGGTTAATCCAGGAGTAAATTCTTGCTAAGAAATTGTAGGTCAGGTGTAATATATCATAGGAATGAATGATTTGTTAGTCACCTTGTTGATAGTAAGTCCCCAAATTAGAAAACTTCATTCAAATTTGTATATAAAACCTGAAGGCTCAGAGAATGTTCATTGTGCTATTCAGTAAATAGTCAGAAATTAACCACAAAATATTAGTTCAAGCATTATGATATTTAGAGCACGTAAAAACTGTGTGACCAGACAGCAGGTATGCAGCAATGAAGCAGATAGCCAATGCAAAGAGAAAGTTTATGTCTTCATAAGAAAATCTGGTGTAGGAGTTCCTTCTGTTTGTGTGTTGCTTTCATTGGTTAATGAATAAAGAAACTGCCTTGGCCTAGTTGATAGGGCAGAACTTAGGTAAGTGGGGAAGACAGAACTGAATGCTGGGAGAAAGAAAGGCAGAGAAAGGGAGAGACACCATGGAGCCACCAGAGACGGACATGCCGAATCTTTCCCGGTAAGCCACTGCCACGTGGCAATACACAGATTAATAGAAATGAGTTAAATTACGTTGTAAGAATTAACCAATAAGAAGTTAAAGCTAATAGACCAAGCAGTGATTTAATGAATACAGTTTTCTGTGTGGTTATTTCGGGGCTAAGCTAGCTGGACAACAAAGATGAACAAGTGGCCCTCTCCCTTGCAACAAGAATCCTTTCTTGAGTAGGAGGGGTTTCATGCAAAATATTCGATACTATCATGTTGAACATCTAATATGCCCAGAAATAGCATCAATGTGAGGTCAAATGAACATCAATCAGCAGTTACGTTTTCTACCATATCTCTCCCTCATTCTCTCATCCTTACCCAGCTGAATCAGAAAAGTCTGTTGAGAAAGACTGTAGCCAGGCAGTGATGGTGTATGCCTTTAATCCCAGCACTCAGGAGGCAGAGGCAAACAGATCCCTGTGAGTTCAAGACAAGCCTGGTCTACAGAGCAAGTTCCAACCTGGTCTCCAAAGCTACACAGAGAAACCCTGTCTAGAAACACACACACATACACACACACACACACACACACACACACACACACACACAGGAGAGAGAGAGAGAGAGAGAGAGAGAGAGAGAGAGAGAACATAGAAGTGAAAAAAACAGGTGACAAAAGGAAAAGAAATCCTTCCCATCGCACCACCTACCACACAAGACCTCATCTGAAGTGTAGGGAATTATTTTTCTATTACCCAGAGGTTGTATTTTAATTACTATTCTTGTGACCAGCTGGGATCTGAGGAATTTTTAAATGTACTAAACCCAGGAGTCTGAAGAAGTTATCAGAACTCCTCACATCTTCATTAACAGCAGGGAGAAAAAAAAATAGGTCCCATGGAAATTTAAAGTAAGAAGAGAGGGAAAAATTAAAACACATTTTGAATTACATCAATCTTTTAAAAATATGGTCATGCATCCTTGGATTAGAAGGTATATGAAAATGAGTAAGGCTTAAGACGTGTCACAAGCGCAAACATTTGGTGTGATTTGAATCTGGTTGCAGAACTTTGCTTCATGATAAATGGTAATAGAACTAGACACAGAACACAAAACTCTTCCAGGCCCTTACAAAACAATTGCCAGCACTTTACAGTGTCTTTCACTGCAGGAGACAAACTGTCGGCCCAGCCTCCACCTCACTGAAGAAGCTAACAAAAACTTGTGCTGTTGGCTCTAGACTGTTAAGTGCTTTGTCATCTCAATTTGTTTTTCCTTTCTCATCAGAAAATAAATGGCATTATCATTGAGATCTTTGAAGTTATCTAAAACAGAGATGCCTTGCGGGTACATGACCTCCATGGTCTCCTAGAGATTTCTTGAAACAGCTATGAGCTAAGTTTTATGGTCTGCTGCCATAGCCTTGAAACTGTCAATAATTTCTCCTGTGAAGTTGTGCTTTGCAAATGAAGCCCAGAGATATAGGGTACATCAGAACCATGAGCATAGATAAACTCAGACTTATCACCCAATGTGCTCATTTTGTTGGAGAGGCCTCCTACTTAATCACAGAATGCTGGCAAGCTCATCAGGAATGGGAATTCACCCGGGTTAGGAACAAGTAGTCTGAATGATGTGATTCCCTCAAAATTCACAGTTTGAAATACACTACTGCATGAGATGTTGCTAGGGGGTCAGAGCTTTGGGGAATGGTTAGGTTATGAGAACACAGACCTTATTAACAGAATTACTGTATTTTCGAATGTGTCTAGGGGAAGCTGTATTTCCCTTCTACCATAGGAGGACACAGAAAGTATCATTTATGAACCAAGCAATGAACTCTTTCTAAACAGCATTGGCACTATGATCTCTGGATGTCATCCTTCCAAAACCATAAGGAATAAGTCCCTGTTGTTTATAAGATACCTGGTGTGAACTTAGTAAAACAGCAGATTGAAAAGAAAGAAGGAACTAACAAGCGAGAGTAAGCTCATAGCTGAAAGACGCCGTGCTCTCATCTGGAACCAGAACTTGCTTCACACGCAGGAAAGCCTCAGTGGGTTTCTGAAACACAGTTGTCATTTCCTTTCTCATTCTTGTTTCATATCCATGACTCTTTGGCCTCACTCATTAGTAAACCAAATAGAATGCTGATAGAAAGTGTATCTGCCAAATCCAATAAACTTAGCTTTGTGCAGCATTTTCTCTGTTCTGGTTAAAACAAAATTTTTCTATTTTCATAATGCCATCAAATATGAATAAAATACAACTTGACAGGCCAAGAATAACGCCACTAAAGAAAAGGAAAAACCTTCTATCTGAGTACCTGCATTGCTTTTGTTTGATGGGGTTTTTTGTTTCATTTTGTTTTGCTTTGTTATGTTTTTTTTAAAGTAAGATCCCTCATATATTTATTTTGCACTAGACTCACCAGGACCAGATACTGTGGGTCCTAGAACTAAGCAAACAAGCATTCTGTACTTTTCAGAATACAACCTCTGGCTTGGTACCAGCCTGACCTTTGAAAACCTAGATGGTGCCACTCAGTTTTGAAATAAATAGAGCCTAAAATAACAGAGGAATCAGGAAAAGGAGGTTTAATTCTGTTTCTAAAGTGAAAAAAGAGTATGGTTTTTCTGGTATTTAAAAAATACTACATTAATCTAGATATTACTTCAGCTTACAACTGAAATATTTGAAATACACACATTCCTTCCATGGTTTTAATGTAAATATAATTAAATTTACATTGAGTATTGGGATTTGGGCTGCAGAGTTTAATGGCAGTGTGACAGGAGAAGTTGTAACTTGTCTTGATACCAAGCAACTTTCTTTCTTTCTTTTCTGTTTTGAGATTGTATCAAATCTGTTTTGAGGCTGGTCTGAGACTCACCATGCAGCTTGAACTCTTTATCTTGCCTCCATTTCCCAAATGCTGGGGTTACAGGCTGCTCTACCATACCTAATTTTAGCTTAACACCTTTTTATGACATGGGAAAAGACAGCATATTGTAATGATGAAAAGCCTAGATTGCTTAAGTTTGCCATATGTATCACATGCAATACTTAGCATATATGTAGTGGGCACAACCCTAAATGGAATTGAGAGGGAGGAGCAAAATGGTGGCAAAGCAAGAATTCCCAGCAATCCTCATTTCTCAGATGACAATTTAAACATCTATTCACATACAAACTCCCCTCTAAAGAGCCACTAAAACTAGGAGCAGGCTCCAATTGCTAGTTTTAGCATTAGAATATGAAAAGAAAATAGGGCATCAGGAAGTATCTGCCCCCTCTAAGATCAGAAAATGCCTCCCACTTGGACAAGTAAGAAAATTTCAAATTTATGCCTTAGAGTTGGAGCCTGGTATCAGACCCAACACACTGAAACTCATTTTGAGAAAGAACCTCATGACTCTGAACCCCAGCCTCGTGTCCATGTTTGTTGTCTCTGAATTTACTACATAATTCCATGCAGACATGGTCTCAGATGAACAGACATGTATTTTGTCCCAAATCATCTTTAACCAACTGTAAGGTATCCTAGGATATGTGTACAACACAGCAGTAGGCAAGCATTAGCTGCATGGGTCCTGGTTTTACCTCCATGCTTCACTTGTTCCAGTGGACTGTGAGACACATCATTGTGGAGTTGGTGGGGATGGCTCAGATTATCCCCTGTTCAATCTCGGACCATAGAGGAGAGAATGAACCACTGTCTACCTTATAGGAGAGGGTAGTAAGTCACCAGCCCTTATAAAAAGGCCCAAAGTCAGTGAGGCTGAGTTCTATGTAGAATCCTTTTTCTTTGCTATCACGTTTAGTCACACTCTTAGTCCATGAACAATAAAACAGCCATATATGTTGAAGGAGAATGGTTCTGTCGTTCTAAAATATAGACAGCACACTAATCATAAGCGTGGTTGCAGAAAACCTGGACTTAGGAATACATATTCTTAAATAGTAGAAGTAACTACAGGAACAGAGAAAGTGTGCATCTTATTTATAAAAAAGTAAACAAATAAAGTTAGATTATGAAGATTGGAATTACACCAGATCTGCCAATGGTCAAGCATTTTAAATGACAGAAAGTATCAAGAATGTCTAAGTAACCATGATATTATCTACCCAAGAAAAATAAGACTCCAGAAAATGGCCATCAAATAACCAAGCTGAGAGAATACTCAGACAGAGAATTTTTATAGATGTGTTGAAGAAAATTAGTAGAGTTCAAGAAGCACAGCAAAACTATTTAATACTTTCCTGGAGAAATGGCAGACACTGAAGCATTTTTAAAAATCAAACAGAAATCTTGGAATGGAATAGTTTACTAAATAATTTAAAGAATTCAGTAAAGGAGATTAATAACAGATCAAAAGAAAGGGAAAATTCAGTAATCTAAAGGACAAGCTATTTGAAAATATATCATCTGTGTAGTAAAAATAAAAAAAGAAAACTAGACATTTAGTAAAAGGGTAAAATATAATAAAGAATGAATATGTAAAAACATATAAGAACATGGCTAAGGGAACAACTAATTCAGTTATTGCGTCTTAGTGGGACTTGAAAATGCAAAATGGCTATAAAGTTCTCTATATCCAAATATTGCAATATATAATTCAATCAAATAAATAATAACAGAAAACTTGAAAATAATACATATAAATATGTATAAGGAAGTCATATATCATCATTCAGATTCAACCAAATCTACCTCAAAATATCTTTTAGCCATATTCTCAATGGTAAAGACAGAAAATACTTTCTAAGTTGTATGAGAAAAGAAAAAATTGACAATGAAGAAAAATCCACTTCAGCAGAAGATTTCTCAGGAGAAATATTATAGAATTTCTGGAAAGTGAATGAGATATTCTTAAGGAAAAACACCCACCAAGAATACTATACCTGGTAGAATTGCCTTTTTTAAGTGAAGGAACAATCAATATATTCCCAGGCAAAACCTAAAAGAACTTAACTCCATATTTTCCCATAAATACATGCAGAGGGACTTTTCAAAAATAATAGAATGAGACATTAATGGCTAAGAAGAAAATATTTGAAATTAAAAACAGTTGTTTTAAATAAAGTCAATAAAGTTATCTCTAATAGTGTAACCAAGTACCATAAAAAATTTTACCTTTAATATGAATACTAAACAAAAATCAATTTAAATAACTATATTCATGTTAATATATCTAGTGTTAGGAAATAGAAGAAGTTGTAAAGTATGATATAAATATCAAAATATGGGGAAGAACAGACAGCAGGTAGAGATAATTTTTGCATCTATTTTTCTCAATTTATTTTTGTCTTTTTCTATCATCTTGATTATTGTTAAGTTTTATCCATTTTGAAAGAGCTTCTTATAATCAAAAATATTTATTTAATCTCAATATTAACCACAAAGCAAATCACTATAATGGACACATCAAAAGTATTAAGTGTAAATGAGCATTTCCTGTCCCAACCACCTGTTTCCAAATACCTGGCAGTCACCTCCCAAATAATAGAATCAGAGGATTAATATTGCTTATAAATGCTTGGCCAATAGCTCAGACTTATTACTAACTAGCTCCTATATTTTAAGGTAATTCATATTTTTTATTTTTGCTCTGCCACATGGTGGCACCTTGATTATTATGACACATTCATCTCCTGCTCTCTCTGGCTAGCAACACCTAACTCTGCCCTTCTCCTTCCCATTATCCTTAGACTGGTCACCCTGCCTATACTTTCTGCATAGCTACTAGCCAATCAGTGTTTTATTAAATCAAATTGAGTGACAAATCTTTACATTGTACAAGAGGATTTATTTCACAGAATATAAGGAATTAAAAAATTTCCTGAAAATATCACTTGACCACAAATAGAATTGTAAAATAAATAGCAATGATATGTCAAGAAAACAGAAAACAACAAAATGCAAGAAAAGATGTTCTTAGGTTTAATTATAGTAAATCTAAATGAATTAAATATTTTTAAAACAGAATGAGTTAATGGATAAAAATGAAAATTGAACTATGTTTTGCCTACAATAAACTCATTTCATCCCTAAGGACAGAAAGCAAGGGAATACAATAAAATAATTTATGAAAACTGAAAAAAAGGTATAGCCTTCCTTATACAAGATAAAATGACCTTATAAATCAAATGCAATAGAAAGAGACAAAGAAAGTCATAATAAAATGATACAGAGGGCAATTCAGAAAGAATAAATAATAATTCAACCCATCCATAACTCCATTTATATATATATCAAGTATTGTATCACCCAAATATACAAATAAATATAGACTTCCTTAGTGATAGAATATTAAAATAGAAAAACATAGTTAAATTTCTATGTATATCTAGTAGCCCCAATAAATATTCATAAAATATTCCATGCAACACTGAAGAATATGGCAACTAATAAACAAATACAGAAAACTCTAGAGTGCAAAATCAATGTGGAAAATAAGTTTTGTTTCTGTCACAACAATAGCAAATTCTTTGAAAAGTAAATTAAACACGCAAATTCATGGAGTCACAAAAAGTATACCTAAGAGATACTGTTGTAATGAGGAATGGGCCTGCTTTTTTTCCCAGTTGCCCGGCTCCCGGCCGCCCAGCTAGCTTAACCCCCGAAATAATCACACAGAAATTGTATTAATTAAATTACTGCCTGGCCCATTATATCTAGCCTCTTCTTGGCCAACTCTCATATCTCGATCTAACCCATTTTTATTAATCTGTGTTTACCATGAGGTCATGGCTTACCGGGAAAGATTCAGCTTGTCTGACTCTGGCAACTCCATGGCGGCTCTCTCTGTCTGCCTTCTTTCTCCCAGAATTCATTTCTCTTTTTCCTTCCTATCTAAGTTCCACCCTATCAAAAGGCCAAGGCAGTTTCTTTATTCAACCAATGAAAGCAACACAAATACAGAAGGATCTCCTACAAGATACCTAACTGATTTGTAAAAAAGAGGTGACAGATCTTCACAATAAAATTACAAATTGTTTATTAATAAAATTGAAGAGAAACAAATAAAGAAACCAGTTTACCAACCAACCAAATTATTTCCATGGATTGGAAATTAATGTTGTTTAAATATAGTACAACCAAAATAATCTACAGACTTGATATAATTCCTAATCAGATTACCACCAGAATTTTTTACCATAATAAAGAAATTTCTACAGAGAATACACAACCCCAAATTGGCACAAAAATTTTGGGGAAAAAGAACAAAATAGGAGACTTTATACTTCCTAATTTCAAAATATATAATGAAGCTAAAATAATAAAAAACAATATGACAATGGTATTAGAAGCACCACACATATGCATTCACATGTAAATATGCATACATTTGGTGAGGCATCTTAGGCAGAATAAAGAGAACAGACAACCTAGAAGTAAGCCTATACATCTTCAGCAAGCTGATCTCCTACAGGTTGCTAAGAACCTGCTCTGGAGCATTCTTCATGAATTTTAAATTCATGTGCAAAAGCTTTTGATTATAGATATGCAACAAAATTCAACATAAAATGCCATAAAAATTAGATGTAACAACTGAAACTATAAAACTACTGGAAGAAAACAAGGGAAATAAATACTTTAGAATATCTAAAAAGGGAGAATAGTTTTTACAGGATCTAAAAATCAAAGTTAAAACAGACAAATGAGATTATATAAATTTAAAATTCTCTTCACAGCAATAGAAACATCAGAACAAAGAAACTGGGTGGAAATCCTTATGCAAACTATACAGGGATTAAATCCAGATTTTGTAAGGAGCTCAAACAAACCAATCACAAATATGTCACCAACCAGAATTTTTTAAATGAATAGTAGGTTCAGAGTAGGTAGCACATGCCTTTCATCCCAGCACTTGGCAGACAGAGACAGGATGATATTTGTGAATTCAAGCCCAGTCTGGTCTATGTAGTGAGTTCAAAGACAGCAGGACTACATAGAGAGATCCTGTCTCATAAAACAAACAACAAAAAAAGGCTAATAAGGTATTTTTTTCCACAGAAGCTGTACGAGAAGCAAACAAATATATAGAAAAATGTTCAACATCATTAATAATTAATAAAAATCAAAGTTGCAATGGGGTATTACTTCGCCCAACAAAGAATGGCTAATGTCACAGAACTAAAACCAATCAAGTGCTGGCTTGGACAGAAAAACAATGAAACACTTGCAGGGTGCTAGTGGACTTGTAAATTGATATAGCCATTATGTCCAGCAATGAAAGTTTCTCAAAAGATTACAAATAGGACAAGCACACATCCCATTACTGGGCATAGAGCCAAAAGAAATTCATTTTGGATGACTCTGTGAAAAATACATCTATCTATCCCTGATGTTTATTGAAGTCCCATTCAAATTACTGAAGAAACGAAAACATTGCAAGTGTCTATCAAATGACAGTAGGCAAGAAAAGTGTACACACACATAAAAATGTATTATAATTATGAAATCCCATTATCTGTGGCAACATGGATAAGTGTGGAGGTCATCATGTTAAGTAAAATAATTCAGGAACACAAAACAATATACCCTGATTTCACTCATATCTGAAATCCTAAAAGCTGATTCTATGGAAATTAAGAGTAAAAGCATCCTTCCCTGGATGATAATGAAGGTTTGGAGGACTGGATGGGCAATGGTTGCTCGATGGGTACCAATATACAGTTTTGTGGGAAAATAAACATGACTAGTTATGCTATTGCAAAATATGGTGAATATGAAATAACACACAGGAAACTTCAAAAGAGTGAGAAGGAAGGATGTTGAGTACATCATCGCAGAAAAGAAAAACATCTGAGGAGACATACACTCACCCTTTAGATTGAGCACTATAAAATGTGTATCAACACTACATGGGGACTAATAGGTGTAGCTTCATGGGACATTTAAAGTAACAAATTAACAAACAAAAATATTTGTTTACAAACAAAAACAAATAAGCAGTTTGTATTTTTGAAATTGTATAAAATACACCAAAATATATAAAGTACTATGTCACTGACAGTGAACAGTACAAAGTAGAAGTGTAGGTTCGAAAATATAAATTACTGAATAGTCAAGATAATTAGTAAAATATTTATGTAGAATGACACATCTTTCCTAGAATTTGGATCAAGAATGGCAAATGAGTCTCAAAACGTCAAACTTCACATGAGATATATATTTTTAGAATCACAAAATAAGCAAAGTAAAGCATTTTTAAATATTAGCAACAACTTCTCCAAAATACAGTATATATAAAAATAAAATCAGAGGTAAGGCACTGTGTACAAATAATAAGACTTCAAGACATCCATCTCAGGCACCAAAGTGGCTGCCACTAGTGAAAAAAGAATAAGAAAGTAAATGCTGGAAGATGCTGAGTAAAAGAATGTTGGTCCTAGAATTGCATGTGCACCAAAATACTATTTACCTGTGAGAGCAAATTAAAAGGATTGCTAGATGTATAAATTCCCAAATGCCAAACTAGGCATTTATTGAAAATCACTAAAAGAAAAAGTTAATTAGGAAAATAAAGATACTTGTAAGTATATGCACACGAGGCACTAAGGTTAAATAAATATCAATGTGAAATACAGATCTCACCTCAAAGGGAATAAAACTTTACTATTGAACCAAAAACATGAGTGACTATAGACTGGGAATGCATATTTAGGTTGCCCCTAATAATGGACTCCAACCTGAAAGATATTTCATGAAGTTTTTAAAGTTACAGGAGAAAGTTACTACAAATGAAGTAATTTTCCAAATGTGCTGGTGGGAACATCCAGTAAGTGATTTACAGTACAGTAGAACACTTTTCTGTAGGTCTTAAATAGTATTGAGTACATTATTAGTATTTAGATTAATGAAAGTTAGTGGTCTGCAAATAAATCCCATGTCATTTTTGTTTGTTTTGTTTGTTGTTGTTACTGCTGCTGCTGTTTTTGATATTTCTCTGTTGTTCAAATGATGTAAGATTAAACACTGAACCTAAGTATGGACAGGGGCTAAAGACAGCCCAAAACAATATTGCTTTTTATCTGTAACATTCCAACTTTTTCTTTACAGTCACGAAGTTGTAGTCACCCCACCAACTTTATAGAATCTTGTAGAATATCAGTGCAGCTTTTGTCCGGGAACTTCAGGGACTTATCTTGTATAGGTCATTGTGATCTACCTAGAAAGGAGAAGAGGGAAGAGGAACAAGAAAAGAGGTACATGACCATCCAGAGGTAAAACCAGAGCATTGTTGATATGGCTGGACCTGAGGGAATGCTGGGAAATAAAGGATCAGAGGCAGAGATCAGAAAATATTTTTCCATGATTATTTTGACTACATCCTTTTATGAACAACACTTTTAACATTCATAGTATGGATGTATAGAAACTTTATGAATGATGAATTTGGAAATATAATGAAAAGTTGGTAAGATTAAATGAAGAAAATTGATGTGGGAAGTCCTTCTGTATATGTGTTGTTTTTGTTGGTTAATAAATAAAGAAGTTCCTTGAGTCTATGGCAGGGCAGAATAGAGCTAGGAAGGAAAACTAAACTGAATGCTGCAAGAAAGTAGGTGGAGTCAGGGAGACACCATGTAGCTGCCGGAGGAGACAGATGCCCGAGCCTTGTCGATAAATCATAAGCCTCATGGTAAAATATAAAATGATAGAAATGGGTTAATTTCAGAGGTAAGAGCTAGCTAGAAATACCCTTAAGCTATTGGTCAAATAATGTTTTAATAACACAGTTTCTATGTGATTACATCACGTCTGGGCAGCCAGGAAACAAACAAAAAATCTTCCACTTCAGATTGGTGCCCAACGTGGGACTCAAACCTACAAC
This sequence comes from Ondatra zibethicus, assembly GCA_004026605.1. NCBI lineage: Eukaryota > Metazoa > Chordata > Mammalia > Rodentia > Cricetidae > Ondatra > Ondatra zibethicus. The sequence goes on from PVIU01016831.1 coordinate 17,122, forward strand.
CCTGGGATTAAGAGTCCCAAACTCTACCAACAGTGCAGCCTCTGACTACAAATTGGTACACCAATGTGGGGCTGACTACACCCACATAAATCTTGAGAAGGCTTGGAAAGGAATTCTAGACATATAAAAACGGAGTTTAGCACAGCTTCTTGGGAGTCAGCACATTTTTTTTACAGATGGGCTGTGTTTGCTGGCAGTGAGCAGAAGTGCCACGGTTCCTTTAAGAAGCAGTTTACTGGCTGGGTGGTGGTAGCGCTTGCCTTTAATGCCTGTACTCAGGAAGCAGAGGCAGGTGGATCTCTGTGAGTTCAAGGCCAGCCTGGTCTATAAGAGCTAGTTCCAGGACAGGCTACAAAGCTACAGAGAACCCCCCCCCCCAAAAAAAAGAAAAAAAGAAACAGTTTACTGACTCAGCATAAGAAATGGTGGCTTCCTGGTTTGGGCAGCACAAACTCTGGTTCTTTTAGGATGCTGAGCATTTAAATGGGATTTGTGAGCAGCACGCTATTAATTACTTAATGGTGACATAGACCCCATTGCAACCCTGGAGCTGGGGCAGCATTCATGGCTCTCAGAGGCAGCAAATATGCCTCCACCATGTTGGACAGGGTGGAACCAACGGGCAGGGCAGGTGGTTCTAGTTATGCCTGTTTAGCATTTGGGGAAAAAAGTGCTCTTGGTCAAAAAAAAAAATATTACAGGTACACAATAAAGACAAATTCAGATGGAAAAAATACTCTAAATGGGTCATAGTGTTGGGCAAATGTGAGTAACCCTGAGAGAGAGAGGAAAAAGAATATGAGCAATTATAAAAAAAAGTAAATGATTTTAAAAAATAAAGCAAAGTCTTTAAAGAGACAGAGTACTGTCAGTCATAGATTAAAGGAAAATACACAGAGAGTCTGGATTATGGATATTATTGTGTTTTCTTTGAATTTTTTGACAGTGAATGAGCTAAGTACAGAGAGACATTTCATTACTTTGATATGGATATTGGTATTGATTCAAATTTAATGTCAATTTTGTTAAATGTATATTTATGCTCTTGTTTAAGGTATTGTGTTTGTGCAGCTCATTTAAAAATGTAAGCATAATTAAGAAATACAGGTTAATAAACAGTCATCTATAATAGTCAAGCTTGTAGTCATGTTTAGGTAGGTCTTCTAGGTGTACAGAAATATATTTTATAGGAATATATCAAACGAAATACATCCTATATTTCATAGGAATGTATCAAATGAACTATATCATATATTTCATAGGAATATATCAAAATAAATAGGAATTCTTCAAACCTTTTGAAGACTTACAGAAATTTGGATTTAAAATGTTTTTTAAAATTTCGGAATTTTCATGACAATGAAACACATCTGCTCCTGGCAGCACCAATCTACTTCAGGAGGATGATGGGCATCAAAGAGGCTCCTTATGAAGTTTGCTAGTCTTTTAGGCAAAAAACTGCTCTTGCTTGGACTGCCTGATGTTATGCTGTATGAACTGGACATACAGGACCCACAGAAAAATGATTGCTGAACTTGCCTAAAGATAAGACCAGTATTTCAGGGCTTCCGATTCATAAAAGAGTCTGCCAGACATTCTGCAGGACACAGAAGAAAGTGACTGACAAACTGCTAATATAGGTGGATCTTTCTTTGAAATTTCCTGCTTCATGAAAAAGTCTGCTGGATACTATGGGCCTGAAGATAAATTCCACAAATTACAGAAGAACTTTGGGTGACTGTCCAGGCACCAAGATGTCTCTATCAATTCTAGAGTTTTGGAAGTTGCTTAGTGTACTTCCTGTTTACTTAGGTAATATTATATCTGTCTGGGGTCTTTGATGGAGTTGAAGAATAGGTAGCTATAGTTATAGTTTTCCTTAGTTATGATAAAAAATAGATTGTATATTTTAACTATAATTCTTGTTTGATAACTGTTTAGCATATGTAATTTTACTATGTTAAAGTTAAAGTCTTCTTCTTTATTTAGAGAGAAAAGGGAAGATGATCTGGAAAGTCCTTCTGTATATATGATGCTTTTTTTGGTTAATAAATAAAGAAGCTGCTTGAGCCTACAGCAGGGCAGAATAGAGCTAGGTGGGAAAACTAAACTGAATGCTGTGCAAAAGTAGGCAGAGTCAGGGAGACACCATGTAGTTGCCAGAGGAGACAGATGCCTGGATCCTTGCTGGTAAGCCACAACTGTTGTAGTAAAAATATAAAAATAGAAATGGGTTAATTTAAGATCAAAGAACTAACTGCAAGTACACTTAAGCTATTGGCCAAGCAGTGTTTTAATAATAAAGTTTCTGTGTGATTATTTTGGGTCTGGGCAACCAGGAAATGAAGAAGAAGCCTCCCACTACAGAAAGGGGTAAGTGAAATTATGACTTCTGTTAGAATCCAGGATTAGAGCCTGCTTACAGCTACATCCATGTGCAGCCCTCTCTATCTCCATCCTCACTGCAGATTCTAGGATGCCTGTTGTTATAGGGAGAGGTAGACATCCTACTGAGAAAAGTGTCTGCTATTAGTCTGTAAACAGACTCACTGGGTGGTATTCAGATTCCAGGGGAATGGGGTTCTCATTTCCACAGGAAGTTTATAGACCAAAAACTGACAGACTCTCCAGAAGTCACTGGTAGTAAAAACATACTCCCTTTCCTCCCACTGTCTCCCATATCAGGGTGAGCCTGCAGACAGGCTCATGCTGTGAAACCTCCCCCCTTCCTCAGAGACCTATAATTCTGACCTAATTTTGCCTCATGAACCTAAATTTCATCAGAGACCCTGCCATGCTGCTGTCTATATGTGTGTGCATGGTCTCAATTCTCCTAATAAATTTTGCATCCAAAGAACAATAGGCCCTTCAGTGTCTCCCTTAAGTTCCAAATTTGAGAACATTAAACTTCTCGAACTTCTGAACACTCCATGTTTTTAGCAAGTCCCGATACCTTGATTTATGGTTTATGCTTTGGGTATTCATTCCAGGTGCTTCTCTGGGGCTTTCAGCAGCACTATACCTCAGTCTTCCAAAGTTTGATAGGAAGATCCAGAACAATGAGTTTCTTTAAACAGGTCTTTACAGGAGAGAGTTCAGCAAACCAAGATAGGTGTGCCCAACTCTGGAAGAGAGCAACTACAATATTAAAATCTGGGGAAACTGAAAAAAAGAAATGTGTGTATTGTGTTACCATGTTTATCTATTTCAAGAATTCTTTCAATTTCTCTTCTAACTACCTCAATGACCTATGGTGGCAAATTTTTAAAAATATGTTGTCTGGTCTCAGTGTACTGCTTAAATTTCTAATTTTTCTCCCATTGATAATCTCTACTTTTATAACATTGTGAACAAAAAAAATTAAATGGTGTATTTGCAATTTTTACAGTTTTTAAGATTTTTTTTCCAAAGAGAACAGGAGACAATTCAGATTTAAATGTAGAACTCATCACATTATTAAGTGTTCATTGGACAGGAGATATCACATGGTCATTTCAAAACGGAAAAAATCTTTAGTCAAGTCAATCATCCCCATTTTATATAAAGACTTAATATATGTTACTTAGTATAAAATATTCATTTGTATTTAATAGATTATATCAATTTCATGGGTTCATATAGTTTATTTACGTATTAGTATGTTACTATTTTTATATAAAATCATTGTAAACATGAAATATATATTAATTTTAATGACATTTACTTATGAAACTGTGAAGCTTTTCTATATTGATGATATTTATACATTAAATTGATGTAGCATATTTAAGCAATGTTTCTTCAAGTTTACCTGTCTTTCTTTATGGAACTGATGAAAAAAACCTGCCTCCATCTTGGACTTGAAAGCCATTTTATAATAAAAATAACCTAGATTCCTTCCTGTTTATGATTATACCTTTGTTTCTCAAGAATTGGTATATACCCCACCTGTCCCCTTAACAGCAAGTCGTTCTAGGAAACTACAACCATGCCTGTGTTTCAAAAGGTTATTATGACCACCTGTTTTTATGATTATCTCGTTATGACCACCTTGGAACTGAGTCTTTGTTTCAGGAGGTTGTTAAGACTAATTTGTTATGCATGTGCTCTGCCCACCAACCCTCCATTTGGCACCCCCACCCTGACCCCTGATCTATTAAAAACATTGTCCTCCTCACATCAATGCTGATCTCTCAAATCCCACCTTGGGGAGAGAGCCCATTTACACAAATTAAAAGAAAAATAGCTTGCTTTAATTAACTGCTTGCTTTAATTAATTTGGCCATGATGATTTGGGTTGGTGTTCTTTCTCCTTGCATCTTTTGAGATTAAATAGTGAAATATATACTCCAATCCTCACAACATTATTGCAAGAAGTGCCACTTTACATATTTTACAAATAATAATGTACAGACTTGAAATATAGACTGTATACAGTACAGATAGTGCCTTTGAAGATTTGATTACCTCTGAAAGGTCTCCCATTCTAATATTCATCCAGAAAACATGTTCACTACCATGGGGCTCTTAAGTTTAATGTGAATATACAGAGAGTGCGAGAACCCCCCCCCCATCACAGAAAAGGAAATTAAGGTCCAAGAAAAAATCCTACAGCAAACCCCATCGCTTAAAAGAGAATCCAGGTTTCAGACACACTGAGTATGCAGACTGCTTCCCAGTGTGACAAATGTCCTCTTTCAGTAGCACAAGAAGGCACTTGTCACCTAATAACCCTGCCAGAACTGTCTTTGACAGGCTGCTTTCAAAGCAAACACATTTGGAGGTACAGCCACAATAAAGCTGCAGCAGCTTCCCTGGGAAAGTGATCAACGTCACAAAGGGAGAGAAATGGCCCACTTTCCCCATGGTTATAAAAAGAGTACTAATTATGCTAACACATTTAGAAAACATCCTTTATAGCTGGTACAGGAGGATGCTGACAAACAAGCCTGAAATGGAATGGCCTGTGATCCAGACCCCTCCTATTGGAAGGTATTTCAGGTGCTCCCATAGTCTCACGCCACTGTGATTTACTGAAGCTGCCCCACTAACCCAAAGGTGGGGAAATAAGAGCTTGTTCCACCATTGTCTTTCATTGACAGCCACATAAGTGTCCATTAGCAGCACCCTTTGCCTCTCAACCTCTTTGGGCCAAGATATGAGGATGCAAAGAAGAATTAGGTACAGTGGCTGAACACTAGCACAGGAAAATTCAAATTTCTCTATCATTAACTACAGGGAATAGAGTACTCATTTTTCAATTCTACAATCAATAAAGGTGTATGTGTGCGTGTGTGTGTGTGTGTGTGTGTGTGTGTGTGTGAAAAACAGAGATTTCATTTGTGAGTCTAATATTATATATGCCTTTTGCTTCTTTACATAATTGCCTCCAATGCTAAGGAGAGAGGGAAGACATCCATCCAAAAGTCTAGCTATTGTCAAGACCTAGTAATGAAGGATATACCTATAATCAACTAGAAGGCAGAGAGAAATGACATTATAGACAAAAATGGGAACTGGAAGCCACTTTTGTAGAAATTAGCTCCTAATGTGGCAACTAGTGGTGTTTAAATGATTTATGATTGCCTTGTCTTACTGCCTCAAGTTTCAATAAGTCAAAATAAATCTACTGAGTCAGAAGAGCAGGGCTTTCCAAAGTGAGATCCTTGAGCTACAATTATGTTTGTTGTGCCCAGTCCCCCAGTCCGTGGGACCCCCAAAAGATCACCAGGGAGACCAACTCACTAAAATGCAAAATCAAGGTTTATTATCATGCACAAGTACAAACAGTAGGGACTTTGTCAGAGCAGCAGTGAGAGGAGGTATCCCCACCCTTCTAGAGAGCATTACTTAAAGGCAAAATCCAGGAAAGTTACATTAGCAGCGTTTGGGGTGAGGGGTTCAATCCTGATTGGCTCGTGCCTAGGGACTTTTCACAATTTTTGTATTTTCAAACCCCACCCTCACCTCCTGCTTGTCAAGTTTTCTTATAGGCTGACCTTCAGGTGGGGACGTTCTACGGTTATCTGTACTTTCCAGTGGCTACCCTGTTACTTTTGCCCTGAGCCATTTCTGAGGACTGGAATGTTTTATGGAAAATAGCTTACACAAGATACAAGATGGAGACTGAGGACAAAATGGAGAAACATTGATTCTTAAAGTGTTGGCAAAGTGAAAGGCTACAAACCTTCTAACTGCTGGAACAGGCTGGTTGCTGAGGTTGTTGGTCATAAGGAGACTCTACAGTGTCTACAAACCTTCTAACTGCTGGAACAGGCTGGTCGCTGAGGTTGTTGGTCATAAGGAGACTCTACAGTGTCTACAAACCTTCTAACTGCTGGAACAGGCTGGTCACTGAGGTTGTTGGTAATAGGGGCACTCCACAGTGTTTACTGTGAGGGCTAGCTTGATAATCTAAGTCTGGGCAGAAAGGAAGTTCTTTACTTCCTCCAACCATTATCACCTGGGACTCTGGTCATCGATAAATTTAAAAGGAGTCTCAATAGTTTACCCTGAGACAATACATGGCAGGCTGAGATTACCTGATCCCTACCCAAGAGCAGATCATTCAAAGGAAATTCCTGGCATTCCAAGCACTATAAATAGAAACACCTGCCAGCACTTCACCAGGACACCCCTAGACAAATGTCAGCCAATCAGGGACCCTGAACCTCAGAGACCGCTCACCCCCACCTTTACTACTATAAAAACCCAATTCTAATTGAGCTCAGTGCTCTCCGGATATTCCAATACGTTGGACATGCGGAGAGACCGAGTTTACAAAGTTGATTAAAATAAAGGCTCTTTCTTTTACATATGGGACTCGGTCTTCTTTGTTGGCTTTTGTGGGGACCCACGGATTTGGGCATAACATCTACAAACCTTCTAACTGCTGGAACAGGCCGGTCACTGAGGTTGTTGGTCATAGGGGCATTCTATAGTGTCTAAAAGAGATTTGTGATTCATCACAACACCAACATGCATACTCTAAGGTAGAGATTTCAAATATTGATGAGACATCTGATACATGAAGCTGTATGTGGAATGACATGAAATACGGCATGTGCAAGACAGATAGCCAGCGATATATAAATGGATCCAAAAGTTTTTAAACTGTCACACCACAGCCCCCAAACTGGACAAAGGTCCAGCATGTCCATTTGAGGTCCTGAACTCTCTCCCTGATACAGCCTACAACCTGCCATAGAAATGTATTGCCTTTTCATAAACTATCATGCTTTTCTAATACCTAGCTTATACGGTTATCTAGGTGTCTCTATATAATTCTTTGTTCTGAGACTCAAAACCTGGAACCCTTTGGAAGTGTTCACTAAACCTTGATATCCATCCATATTACTATGATCTGTTCAAAGATGACTGCCTTATAAATACTATATCCAAGCTTCCAATTTCTATTATTAGGAATCAGCACCTGATGGAGCAGTGTAAGTCACTGAATGATATAATATTTTATCAACATAGTGCACAATATTTCTGCTGTCTGAGACCTGGAACCATTATTCTTTTGGATGCTCATGGTGTTAAAAGATGATGGCCTACAAAGGTGGGGAAACAAAGCAAAATCCAGAACTTTTTTTGCCTAAACGAGAAATAACTAAGAATGACCCACTAGGCATTAGAGCCATGCATCTCTATGAATACTCTCCTCTATAATGCATGTGAAGATTTCCCTTCTAATGTTTCAGCAATATAACAATGTGTATAGGGTCTTTTCCAGTCTGCATTACTATGATATAGCCCTATATATTTATTGCCAGCTGTGACTTAATGTTCTCAAATACCCCAAAATACAGCAATGTACTGTGAAAAGATGGTTATGAAAATGACTGAAACATCTGAGTGCCAATGTCAGTATCATCACCTCCCAGCTGATTTTTTTCCCTGCCTCTCCCCTTCTCTCTTCAACCCTCCCCCAAGGTCCCCATGCTCCCAATTTACTCAGGAGATCTTGTCTTTTTCTACTTCCTATGTAGATTAGATCTATGTATGTCTCTCTTAGTGTCCTCATTGTTGTCTAAATTCTCTGGGACTGTGGTTTGTAGGCTGGTTTTCTTTGCTTTATGTTTAAAAACCACCTATGAGTGAGTACATGTGATAATTGTCTTTCTGTGACTGGGTTACCTCACTCAAAATTATGTCTTCTAACTCCATCCATTTTCCTGCAAAATTTAAGATTTCCCAGCTGATTTTGAAAAAGATAATGATCTTATGTATAGTACCTTCCAAACCTATAAACGGGGCTAATTTTATTCTGTCCTAATTTTCTGCCAAAACTTCTTAAACCAAAACTTGAAGAATTTATAGAGAAGCTAAATTAACAAAAACAACAACATAACACTTTAAGTCACAGTAAATTATAAATTGCGATTATCTAAAATAAAGATTAAGCTTATGTTAAAAACAATTAAGTGAAACAAATTATTCTTTATTGTTGGAAAATAGTTTATGAATGAAGCTGAGAGTTTGTGAGTAAACTCCAAGTAAACAAGACAAGAGTGTATAATCTCTGATCTTCCGTAGCTTCGGCTGTTCTCAGAATGTGCATTGTGTTCCTTCTAAGTGTAGCAATAGGAGTGGGTTTGCTTCAGATTACACATTACTACTTTTGTTATTCAAATAATGTTTCCAAGCATGAGTTGTCCTTATGACTCTATAAAGACCAAACACATGTGAACTCTGCTCACATGACCTTGTTTAACTCTCAAAATACCCTCAGAGTATAAATTGTCTGTGGTCTGATTAAAGTTGTCTATTGGACAAAACTTCAATGGAACTAATTTTTACGATCCAATTTCTCAGATTCACACTGCCAACTAGAGCAGTAACACTTTATGATGTTCGTTGTTGCTGTTTTGTTTGTTCTGTAGATTATGCAGAGGTTTTCTTCTACAACAGAAACTCCTGCTTTTCTGTTTTGCATGTGTGCACAGATAAGAACTGATTCACAATAGTGAAGCTTGAAATCTTCAGGCTAGGCTGATCCCATGACTTCGCCAAGCTGACTCATGAAGTTAACTAACACTGAGAATTTATGTCTAGAACCACAGCACAGTCAATTAACTGAGAATTTACAACCCATTTCTATAGTATCTTACATAAATAAATGCACAAAACTGTCCACTGACTATATGAATATAAACTAGAAATGAGTCCAGGTCGATATAATTTCATGGTACCTTTTCCCTCCATGAATTAATTTATGAATATCAAAATTAAAATCAATCATTTGAAAGACAAAAGTGGACAGTTCAAGAGACTGCCAGTCACCATGAAACCCTCTCAGTGTTGCTTTCCTTGGCCGCTGCTCAGACTCTTGCGTCTCTACCCAATCCATCACTGGCCTCTCTAGAGTCCCTCACTGGATTTTTGAGGTTCATCCCTCTAGATTTTTCTAAATATTAAAATCTTGGTTGTAATGGGAGAAGGGGAGGAAGTGTAAATTTTTGAATGGAAAAAAAGATGTTTGTCCCCCAAGGTCCCTTACCACTTGTATCCACACAATTGTTTAGCTCTCACTGTATTTAAAGGTGAGAGTATTTGCAAAAGTCATTATACAACATGTTAACTTCAGTGAAATAAAAAGACCAAACTAACTGTCAAGCCAAAATAAATAAATAAATAAAATCTTGGTTGTGATTCTAACACTAATTCTATGTCACAATCACAAAAGAGGCTCAACTTCCATCTGAAATCGTCATATAGAATGTTAGCATCCCATCTACCAAAGGAACATCTTTGTAAATGATGATACAACTATTCATTTTTAACTGCAAATATGAATAGTGAATTTCTAGTATATTTATCATGTATCCATATCATGTGTATGTATGTGTGCACAGATCTTATTTTCTTGACTTTCCCTGGGATTTTAAATTGACAATGTGAAGAATGTGAACAGAGCATTCGGTGATGACTACAAAAGCCTGTTTTGCTTTCTGTAGAAATAAACCAAACTTAATTTTTAAGATCCATTGGAAATATTTCCCTTGCTGGGAATATTCTCCTGATGTGTGATCCAGTTCAGAGTGAATTTTTCTTTCCCTCAATTCTGACACAGTTGATGGCTTATCTAGATCTTTACTCAGCATACATTTGTGAACATTTATTCTGTGGACAGACAGCAACTCAAGAAAAGGTTACTCAATGAATAAATGAACAGTACATGTATGTTAAATAGAAAAGTACTGTCTATTCCTATAGCTAGCAAATAAACAAAGACAAATATAATATATAGAATTTAAGGAGGATATAATAACAGTGTTTAGTGCTATGAAGAAAACCAAGGTTTGGTAATGGGGCAGAAAGCCACAGTATTACAATTGCACATGTGAGTTGACTTTGAGGGATATCTGAGTGAGATGAAAGGCTAGAGCAAAAACATATTTTTAGGAAGTAATCTAAGCAGATGGAAAAGTTTATGTACAATCTGAGACCAGAGCACATGAATGTGACTGAAAGCAGAGGAGAGAGGTAAAATGCATTGAAAGAGATAGCAAAGGGGCACATTTTGTATTTTATGTATCAAGACAAGGAGTTACAAAGGAATTTAACATAAACTGTCTCAAAACAAACAAAAAAGTATTCCAATCCCAAGAGAACAGGGCAATGTGTAATATAGTAGAAAGAAGAATATTGTACTTCAATCCAGAAAACAAACAGTAAGGCATGATAGCAAGTAAACATGAGAGTTCTATACTCAGCACAGGTTATTAACACTCCCAGAGGCTGTTTACTGTCTCGTACAATGAAAACAAGATTCTCTGAAGGCAGAAGTGAAACCAATGCAGTCCAAAAAGCTGAGCAAAACCTGGAGATTGACACTCGCTGTGAAAACCCTTCTACAAGGAAGTACTTTAGGGATGAGAAAGTGTTCTCCATGACAAATTCAGGAAGGAAAATAACTTTACTGTGGCTGTATTGATAAAATCATGTGCCCCAGGAGAGGATGCTCAATCAGCAAGTAGGATGAGAGGAAGGAATTCATACCTAAATCACTGACTGAGAACCAGACTGTCTTCAGATGAAATGATGCCTACTGGTCCAATTGGTCACTGTCAAGTATGTCTATCATCTCATCAACACCTGACTTTACTGAGCACAGACTATCAGCCTCTCTGCCCAGAAGCTGACTTTTCACCCTCTACTTCCCTAGATGTTTCTACATGGTGCAAATGATCTGGTGTGCTTGAGAGGTGCATTTCTCTCTAAGTAGAGCAATCACATTCTGGATTTCATTCTTCATCTTCCCATGAGCTCATTTGGTGGGAAGCAGCAGGTGTGACTGTGATACAGCTCTGGATAACTGATACACTCTATTTTCTGAATCTGTAAGGCTCAGGGGTCAGACCCTACTTTAGATGCACTCAGCAGGTAACACCTGCCAGGGAGAAGCTGGTAACTAGCCAGACATTAAGATCATCTTATAGCTCCTACACGATGTACTTCAGCAGGACTGCGACATTTAGATAAAATGTAATACTTGAAAGCATTTAGAAGATTGTAAAGATCTTTGGATGATCATTGAAGGGAGCAAATTGAGTATGGACTATACATCATTCCTGCTTAGCTGTATAAAGCCATTCATGGAGTATGAGGAAAAATCCCATTCTAGAAGAGCTGTATATAAGGGCAACAGGGAGGTCAAACTCATAGGCACAGGCTCAGTTATTAAAGAGAGACATTTTTTAATGTTAATATTTTGTAGGAATAAGTCTTTTAGGTTTTCCTTCTAGAAATAGAAAATTCCTCTGTAAAAAAATCTAGAGATGTCATTAATTCCATACATATTTGGATGCCCATATATATGCATATATGTATATGTGCATACATATGCATGGAGATGGATATACAATGTCTAATGTGCCAAGCATGAAACCCATATATATATAATTTGTAGAGCTTCTTGCAAAATGATAATCAGGAAAGCCTGTTCAAAAAGCAGGAGTAAACTGCTACAACAGGTATTAAAATACAAGGTCTATTGCTCCTTTATTTCACAGTCTGACTTTTGATTTTCATTGGTGTTCATGATTTACTGTTTACCATCATTGTAGTAAATGATAATTTCTTTGCCTGATTCATCACACAAAACCCATAGCCATGGGCATGTTAAACAAATCTGCCACTGAGCTGTGCCTCAACTCTAATAATAACTCTTTCAAAATACTGTGGCTGTATTAGTTACTTTTCTACAACTGTGATAAAATATCATGATAAAGGAAATTTGCAGAAGAAAGACATTATTCTGGGTTAATGGCTTAAAGGGACAGAGCAGAGGTAGCAGGTGTTCAAAGTAACAGTAGAGAATTTATATCATGAACCTCAAGCAAGAGGCAGAGAGGAGAGGGCCACTGGGAACAGCAGGAGACTTTGAAACCTTAAACCCCACCCCAGTGACACGCCTCTTCAAACAAAGCCACACCTCCTAATCCTTCCCAAACAGCTAGCAACAGGAACTAAACTATGCAAATATGTGAGTCCATGGGTGCCATTCTCATCCAAACCATGAACATAGCCCTAGTTTCAAATGGTTCAATGCCAGCTTTAAAGGAATGCATAAGAATATTTTTTTTCTCCTGTGCACAGGTAATGAAATAACACAATTCACATTTGCCACAGCTGCATAGTTGACAGGACAGAAGAAACTGTACACACACACACACACACACAATCTCTAGTGCTGTAATTTCCTTCATCATATTCTATCAACACTGTCTACCTTCAGCTTTTTGATGGACAAGGATGAACAAAAAAGAAACAGAACAATTTCCCCTTCTATTATTCAATATTTTCAGTGAAAGAGATTGGATGATAAAGGGAGAGGCACAAACAGTATGGTTTGGATCTTCTGTTTTTGCTAGAACACTATTGCCTTTTTTCTGCCTTTGAAGAAAGGTCTGGTTCAATAAGTAATTGTTCATGGGCTTCCAGACAGCTGTGTATTCATCCATAGATACAGCATTTTTATTTTGTAGTCACTTTGCATTTCTTGGGATTACAACACTGGATCCATAAGAATTCTGTGTTCATGAAGCATCATGAATGATCTGAGCTGATGTAGCAACCAGGAGCAGAACATGTATTCAAACCAAGTGCATCCCCCATGTTCACACGCAGGTTTAAAATCATTAAGAATAGTTAGAAATTATTTAAACATTTTTAAGGTATTAAGCCAAAATACTACTCGAAGTCTGCGATATTTCTAAGCATGGCACTTCATATAACTGCCATTGTCATGTAACTATGAAAATAATTCTGTCAGGCATTGTTTTAATAAACAAGAGTTAGTTAAGCCGGGTGGTGGTGCCACAGGCTTTTAGTCCCAGCACTAGGGAGGCAGAGGTAGGTGGATTTCAGTGAGTTTGAGGTCACCTTGGTCCATAAAGCAATCTCCTGGACAGACAGGACTGTTACACAGAGAAACTCTGTTTCAAAAAAAATAGAGTTAAACTTTCATAACAATTTTAGGAGGTCAACACTATAATTATCACCCATTTTATAATGAAGAAACAGGCACAGAAAGGTTAAGTAGTTCATTTAAGTGCTAATTCTTGCTAATTAGTGACCCAGCTGGGTTTTGAACTCTGACTTTTAGGTGCAGAAAACCATGATCTTAAATAATAATGGGATTGCTTCTTCTACAGATATTGATATTTTTTTAATATCCAATCCTAGTTTTCCTTGACTCTTGCCTTCTTTATCACAAGGATCCACTGAATTGTGGGCATTTATTATGGTCATGGGTTTTTTTTAGCGACTATGGTGAGTATTGATAATAATTACATGAAATTTCTAAGGTTCAGCAACTTGATCTGGTTGTGAGTACCTGTACCGAAGATTATAGCCTAGTAGTTTAGAGAATTCAAAGAAAATGCTTCAGACTCAGGAAACAAGTGGTAGAGTTGAGATTTGGTATTTAACTATTTGACAACAATATCCACACACTTAAATATTTTGTAATAAAACTTAATTCTCCATATGTCTATTTGAAAGACTCCAATGGTGAGCCTTGAGACAGGTCTATGAAGAAATTCATTTTTCCCATGTTTTCTTCAATCTCACAAACTCAGAATTGATGGGAAATCATTGCCAACTAATTATCTTTCTTTAATTGATTTTTATTGAGCTCTACATTTTTCTCTGCTTCTCTCCCTGCCTTTCCCCTCCCCCCTTCAACCCTCCCCCCAAGATCCCCATGCTCCCAATTTACCCAGGAGATCTTATCTTTTTCTACTTCAATTGTAGTCTCCATGTAAGTCCCTCTTAGTGTCCCCATTGTTTTCTAAATTCTCTGGGATTGTGGTTTGTAGGCTGGTTTTCTTTGCTTTATGTTTAAAAACCACTTATGAGTGAGTACATGTGATAATTGTCTTTCTGCATCTGTGTTACCTCACTCAAAATAATGTTTTCTAGCTCCATCCATTTTCCTGCAAAATTCAAAATGTTGTTATTTTTTCTGCTGTGTAGTACTCCATTGTGTAAATGTACCACATTTTCCTTATCCATTCTTCCGTCGAGGATCATTTAGGTTGTTTCCAGTTTCTGGCTATGACAAACAATGCTGCTATGAACATAGTTGAGCATATGTCTTTGTGGCACGATTGAGCATCCTTTGGATATATACCCAAAAGTGGTATTACTGGGTCTTGAGGAAGGTTGTTTCCTAATTTTCTGAGAAATCGCCACACTGACATCCAAAGGGTGTGGCTTTCTGGGACCCGGAGAGAAACGGCACATGGCCCAGGTGCTCTCTCTGTCTCTGTGGTTCCCTCGCAGCACAGCTGAGCTTGGACTTCTCGTTTCTTTTTCGTGAGGGTTCCCCTTATAATAAATAAAAAATAATTGTTTTATCTTTTAGCTATCCTGGTTATTTCCCAAGTCGAGCTAACTTCAACACAGAATTATAAATCAGATGCAAGCAAAGAATTGACAATCAAACTTGTGTTCCAGCTCAAATCCAATGCTTTCCTTTAAAAGGTTCCCCATTCCTTCATGCAGATTCAAATGCATTTAGCCTCCAATGAAACACCAGAAATATAAAGGTGCCAAAAACTTTAGGCTGTTCTCCTCAAAGAAACCACTATGGCTAGCTGACATCTTCTAAACAAATTTGATCAAAAATTATATAAACTCCTGTAACTGAACGCAACAGTTGAAAAAAATCTCAAGCCCTGGTCCTGCTTTTGCTGCCTATTAACGTTACATAATTCTTTGAACAACCTTGAAATCAAAAGACATAGTCATAAAACTGGAAAACTCTGGGATCAGTGTCAAAAGGAATATTCTCCACTGAAAAGCTGCTTGCAGAACAGAGAAATCGCTACAATGGATCACATAATTAAATAACAAAAGCATAATCAGAATAACTATCTCCAAAAATCTGACTAAATTAGGCCATATAAAAGAAGAAAAGAAAGCCTGGAGAAGTAATTTTGGTTGAGGACATAAAATTAACTAAGGAGCTGAGGGACTGTTAAAGTCCAAAAGCCTGGTGTAATGACGAAAGGAGTTTAAATTCTTGGCAAATTTTCAAGACACATAAAGGAAAATTAGGGCAGTTTCTCCTAACAGATTTTTAATTACAACAGCATTTTATTCAGAAGTAGCTAAATTTTTTAACCTACCATTGTATATCCTGTCGTTAATTGGAGATCCATTACAGAACACTTGGTTCCCCTATCGCCACTCACCTAAGGGTCTAACGCATTGAAGACATTTAGAGCAGAAACTGAAGGCAGAAGCTCACTGAGGAGCAAGTGGAAATAAAAGGATTTAGAGACACAGTTGGCTAGTGAAGGAACAAAAAGAGAGGGGATAAGGAGGGAGAAAGTGAGGTAAGCAGGCAGATGGGAAAGCAGGGAGGAAAACAGGGAGGAAAGGAAAGGAGGGAGGAGGTTTTTCTCTCAAGACACACATCTCTTGTCTCAGCTTGGCTTCAGTAGAAAGCAGAGCTTGAGACAAAGGCTAAAGAGCAATGTTTTTTTTCTGGAAATCTGATGGAAGTGACAGAAATGAGGTATAGAAAACCAGAAGAAGCGAGAGGAGTCCAAGAATATGTGATGGAGCTAGTTGGCTAATGCTGCTTAGGAGAAAGTTGTTTGACATCTCTCAGAACATATGCCTGCCTAGAATGAAGCCTAGAATGAAGAAAATAAGACATTCATCCAAGGCATCTCTTTGGTAGATGTCACTGTCCAGCAATGAAGCATTCACACACACACACACACACACACACACACACACACACACACACACACACACACACTCTTCAGGGTTCCATCTGTGAGTGCCAAGTGGCAGCCTATGAGTGAGATGATAAAGGGCAGGCTGGAGAGACTGTCAAGGAGCTCCTACCTGAAGCACAGCTGAGCATCCACAGAAAATGTCACTGCGGCAGTGACTAGAATAAGAAATGCACAATAAGAAATCTGAATGGTGCACACACGGAGCCTGATGAAATGGTCATTATGATCCAAGAAATATTGCATCTGAATCCAGCTAGCTGTTTCATAAAAGTTTTGTTGATTCAGAAAATTGATAACCACTATCTGATGCCTGCTTGCTAAAGTTAGGGTGGCATTTCAAAATATTTATAAATATTTATTATACTAGACTCTGATTTTCTTTTTCATAAACCTTTACATCGTTATAAACTCTTTCTGTTTTTTCTCTAAAAAAAAAGAATCCCTACCAGGTGGTGATGACATATACCTTTAATTCAGCACTCAGGAAGCAGAGGCAGGCAGATATCTGTGAGTCTGAGGCCAGCCTGGTCTTCAGAGTGAGTTCCAGGACAGCCAAGGCTACACGCAGAGAAAAGTCAAAAGAAGAAGAAGAAGAAGAAGAAGAAGAAGAAGAAGAAGAAGAAGAAGAAGAAGAAGAAGAAGAAGAAGAAGAAGAAGAAGAAGAAGAAGAAGAAGAAGATGATGATCAAACCCTGCCTCCAGCTGTTTGTTGTTTCCTGGACTAGTCAAGACATCTTCAAGATGACTAAAGTCACCTGATTGCAAGGCCAGGAGCTTTCTTTCTGCTTGTAAACCTTATTCCCTTTTGGAGCTGGCACCATTAGAGAGCTTTTATAAAGACGAATGTTTCTCACTTACCCTGGCATTTTCCCCAACTTGCTCTGCTAGTTTACTTTAGTCTTTCTCTCCAGCCTGGCTTCCTTTCTCTTGTCTGTAAAGGTCTGAATGTTGGAATTCCCTAAAGTGAGGACCACTTTCACAATGAAGTTACCACATCCGCATGTCTCCCAAGCACAGATGTTCTTTCCCTATCTCTGGCTGTGGTAGTCTTCTGTTACTGGGAAAAAAATACCTATGAAACACCCTCTTACAAGAGGCAAGGCTTTGTGTGGCTCACAATTTTCGAGATTCGGCTCAATAGTTCTATTGCTTGGGGGGCCTGAGGTAGGGAATCCAATTAAAACAAGGAGGAAATGGAGTGGTAAGAAGAACCTTACCTAGTGACAGCCAGGAGCTAAATATAGAGTGAAGAGGACCCAGGCTCTCAATAGTAAGAGCATGACTCAGAAGACCTCACTTCCTTTTTCTTGGCCCCACCTCCAAAATGATCCTTTTCCTCCCATGGCACCATGGGAAGCAGCCAAGCATGCAGCATATGACATTTGAAGGATATTCAAACTCCAATCTATAGCAACTACCTGCTACACACATAAAGTTTTTGGCACCTTCTTCTTGTGGCCCAGTATTAGTGCTGAATCCATCCTTTCAACTTCCCTTTCTAACTGAATGTATGGCCTTTGAAGCTGTGTCCCTTTCCATACTCACTGCAGGGAAGTCAACATAGAAACTTCTTATTGCAAAGGAAAAAAAAATATGTTCATTTCTGGAAGGGTTCCATTCACTCAAAGCTCACCAAGGCTTTGATTCAAACCTTATTTTATCTTAGCGTATTTTCATGTTTGCATAATTCTGATGTGTTTGAATATACCATACACTTATGCTAAGCTTTGAATTTTGAATTTTGACATATCTTGTCATTCTCCACTCTCTTGAGATACCTTCCTCCCTGCCACCTCCCCACTAGACAATCCAAAATAGAATGCATTCTTTACATATTTTTCTCCATTTATATATGCATATATGTACACATATATGGTCATATGTTGGGGACAAGGGATATAACAAGTAATAATATGTAGTAATATCTTAGAAACACCTTTTGAAGATTTATGTTTAAAATATGTAGGTATCTATGTGCATGTATGCATGTGTGTATGTGCACACATGTGTGTGAGTGCATGTGTGTCTCTAGGCTAACACTCATGAATGCATGGTGTAGGAGGTCCTTCTGTCTGTGTGTTGCTTTGCTTGCTTAATGAATAAAGAAACTGTCTTGGCCTGTTGATAGGGCAGAACTTAGGTAGGTGGTGAAGACAGAACTGAATGCTGGGAGGAAGAAGGCAGAGTCAGAGAGACACCATGGAGCTGCCAGAGTCGGACATGCCAAATCTTTGCTGGTAAGCCACTGCTACATGGCGATATACAGATTAATGGAGATGGGTTAAATTAAGACATAAGAGTTAGCCAATAAGAAACTAGAGCTAATGGGCCAAGCAGTGATTTAATTAATACAGTTTCTGTATGGTTATTTTGATTCTGGGCAACTGGGACAAACAAGCGGCCACCTGCCTCCAACAAATGCAAGTGCCTGAGGGCATCCGGAGGGCATCAGCTCCTCTCAGTCTGTAGCTACAGGTGGTGTGCCACCTGAATTGGGTGCAGGGAACTAAACTCTGGTCTTCTGCAAGAGCAGCAAATGCTACTAATCCCCAAGCTTCTTTCCAGACCCATAGAAATCTTTTAAAGCAAAACACAGAGCTGTTATTCATCATCTTCCATGGACTGGAAACATTGAAGCTTACCCATTTAATTGTTGCTGTCTTTCTCCCAGTTAAAAGCTAGGCTGTTGTAAAGAACTTTTTTTTTTTTTATGTTTTTCCTTCTTTTTTTCTCCTTTTATGCCACTCTTTAATTTCTCTTTCCTCACTTTAAAATTTTGTTATGATGCTTAAAATTTATTTTTTCCAAATTAACACACTATTTTCTTACAGTAACTGCAGAGAGTGAATAAAATCCAATCATCATGCAATCGGAGCATCGCTTACACCTGGCAGTGCGTCATAATCACTCTTTTAAGCAACACCTGCACAACAAATCTTTTCACAGAACAGATTATCTGAATGGTGATTAACACTGATACAAGAGTATATGTCTTTCATTATAGATGCTGAAAACGTGCCCTCACAGATTTTTCTTAAATTTATGAAAATGCTATTTTTGCCCACTCCCAGAGGCAACTGATTTCTTGTTTATTTCAATATTTCCTATCTGAAAGATATAAAGTGAACTCTACCATTAAGTTCATTTTTCTTAACTACTAATACATTTGTATATTTTTCCATTGCATGTGTGATTACAGATTTTTAATAACACTATTATCTCTACTTTTGTCATCAGTTTTGAGTATTTATGATTCTTTTTCATTTTTTTAGTTTTTATGAGGTATAGGCAATATTAGCTTTTCTTCTATTACATAATGGCATAATGCCCTCACCCCGATTCATTACTAGTTTATTCCCTTTGTTCATGGTATCTTGGTCACGATGGAGAGTTTTCTATTTTATTACTTGATTAGTTCACTCTATTTTACAGCTTCTGTCTGAGTTGCTACTAGCAAATAGAATGTTTACATATTCTTCTTACACAGACTTTGTTATTTTTTGTTTGTGTCATTTTGTTTTTGAGTTTTTGAGACAGAATTTCATACCACCCAGTCTGGATTCGAACTCACAGAGATGATCATAAACTGTTGAGCCTCGTTACCTCTAACTCTCAAGTGCAGGCAGTATGGGTATATACAACCACACCAACATGTACATCTTTATATGTGTATCTATATCTGTCTGGTAGTAGAAAGCAACCCAGGGTTTATTACTAGGTGGTTACTTATACTTTATTAAATAACTCATTGCTTTGTGTGTGTGTGTGTGTGTGTGTGTGTGTGTGTGTGTTAAATTCACTGCTTTCCAATAGGCTAAAATATTTCCCTTGTCTTTTTTAATAGCTCTTACATACAAGATTTACTCTGGATCCTTTCCACCTTCTATTTATACTTGTGGATTCCTGTGACCAAACCGTATGACTTGTGAGAGGAGAATTTCTCTTTGACGATATATTCTGAATTTCTAGGACAAGTTGCTTCTCTTTATTTCTTCCTTGCATATTTTTAAAGGTTTATTCTTAGACATAAATTTAAGGATTATTTTTGTTAAAATAATTACTAAGAGTCTAGTATAAAATATGTTAAATGTACATTATTTGGAAGAATATGTATTTTACACAAATCAAATTTTCTAAACCAAGACCATGTTTTATTTAGTATGAAAGATTTCATTATTTTTGTGAAATTCTTACATCTGTGTTAAATTTGTACATAATACATTATATTTTGATATTGGAGAGTGACATTCAGATGTCCCTTTTTAGGTGGTAATTGAATCCCTGTCTTATATGGCTATTGATTAGAGTTAGCCAATATTAAAATTCTATGGGGTTTTAAAAGGAAAAAATAATTAAAGCCATTTATAAAAAAAGCCATTTATCTCTGAGCAGAAATATCAGGCTAGTCCATCTGATATTTGTTCTTCTCTCATCTCCTTCCTAACCCCTGGCTCTACTGACCAATAGGAGCTGTCACCACTGTTTCATTGTGACCTCACAGAAGAAGTGGCCATGGAGAGCTGGAAGTTATCTATTGGCATCTGCACAGCCTTCTGTAGTCTCCTGCACCAGTTTCTTTCATGATTCCAGTCTCATTGATGCTTTCACATTCTTCCTGTTCCTTCAACTTTCCTTTGCACACTATTAAAGCCCACCTACCATGCTGAGTCATGTTTAATACCTTTTACACATTTTCCTCTCAGAAATATAGTAGTTCAGCTTCCCTGGTTAAAACAAATCTAGTAATAAAGAAGCATATTATATGGAGGTGTATGTTACACCTAGCTATGTTACCAGTTTCTCTTACCAACTATCTTAGATTTTATAACATATATGTTGTGTACAATTTTGCCAAGAAGAAGAGGTAAATTTATTTTTTCAATGTTTGTACAGGTTCATCTCTTCTTTAAAAATTTTCTTTGGGTATTGGAGACCAGTTTGCTCAAACTTCTACTTAGATTAATGTCAAACAAGAAGAAGCAGTGTTGGCGGAGGCTGCTTGTTTATTCCTGGCCACTCAGACCCGAAATAATCACACTGAAACTATATTATTTGCAATACTATTTGGCCAATAACTTAAGCGTATTTCTAGCTAGCTCTTATATCCTAAACTAACCCATCTCCATTAATCTGTGCATCACCATGAGGTCATGATCTACTGGCAAAGTTTCAATGGGCTCCAGCAGAGGCGTCTGTCTCCCAGGCGGCTACATGGCTTCTCCTTGGCTCTGCCTTCTTTCCTCTTCTATCTACTTGGAATTCCCGCCTTGTTCTAGTCTGCTAAGCCACTGGCCAAAACAGCTTTATTCATTAACCAATAAAAGCAACACATATACAGAAGGACCTCCCACACTAAAGCAGTACTCGGTGTGTGAGCAGTCCTAGCAGGTAAGAAACCCACTCCTGTGGGAACCTGGTGGAGAGCTTCACTGACCTCCAGCCCCTTATGATCCCTGAACTTCATGGCGGGTACCACTGCATAAGTTTAGCACCTTGATTTCCTGGACAAGAAGTCTAACAAAGTCATACAAGAATGGAGCTTTTATTGTTTTTTAAAAAGAAACAAATAAACAAAAAACTATTTCTACTGCTCAAGACAAACTTCACCAATGTACAGTCTCTGCAGTCAAATAAAACTGAGTGTAGAGGATCCCCAAGTTGCCCTAAATCCCTGCTGTCTTCGAAAAAGTTTTCAGCTTTGAACAAGTTATTTTCTGGTTTGTACTAGCATGATCAGTTTTAGCTCTGCCTGCCTGCTACTGTGTCATTCGTCCAGTGTTTCCCAGGTCATCTTAGGTCTAACCCATGATGTTCCAGGATCATTTGTTAGTGTCTATTTATCGTTTCTACTCTAGCCCACAGTAGTTTTCACTATGTGTAGACCCTCTTCTCCACACACTCATGGTTGCCCACATGCCACTTGACACGAAAGAGATAAATGACTGCCATAAAAGGAAAGAGGCAAAACTAATGAATATGTCATAGTCTCCCCAATTTCTTGCTGTGTCTTTGCAATGACAAACTTTCTGTGCAAAATGGATAATTAGAACTTAGTGTACTGGAGCTAGCATGTAATTCAAGTACCTTGGGAGACCTGTGGGGAAGATTCTGAGTTCAAGGGCAAGCCTTGGCTATACAGTAAGGTACTGTCTCAGCAAAAAAAATAAATAAAATAAGAAAAAGAGTAAGAATGAAGGAAGGGGGCAAGAAACAGAGAGGAAAGGAGAGAGAGAAAGGGAAAAAAAGAAAAGAAAAGGTGATAAGAAGAATTATATGCAGTATCCAAACAGCAACTTAAGGATTCTGGGAATAATGTCATAGGTTCATAGACGTTAAAGAGTAGAGGAAGTATCAGTACAAGTTCAGCGAACTAATTATTAATTAAAAAATTAATAATTAAACTTTCCTATATGGACGCTCTATTGAAAAGAATTAAAGTGTGATATAAAGCTTATCAGTGCTTAAAATTATTGAAACCACTTAATCATTTCCTATCCTTGGTAAATAAGTATGTGGTACATACTTAAATCCTTTTCTATAATCAGGTATTATTATTATTCATCCCATCATCTGGAAACTATATAGATTACAGAATTTAACAGTTACAGAATTCAAAACATATCCTGAGTAGTTTATACCATAGAAATGAAAACATCAAAAAATATTTTAAGGATTGACTATTTAAAAGAAACATGTTTTTCAATGGGATTGCCAAATTGAATTCTCTAAATAGTTCTGCTAATTGAACAGATTATTTTTAATCCTTATAAGTATAAATACATTAAAATTTAAAGAATTGTAATGACTAAATTAAGGTTACACACAGGTAAGAATTAAAATTCAAGGAATGTTTAGTAATATTTTTTTAAAGATGAAGTATTTATGCCAGGCCCCTTCAACCTAGCTGTCCCCTGATACTACAACTTTTTGCCCTTTTACTCAGTATAGAGTATCTAGAACATTTCTTAAAATAATTCACTGTCATTATTTCCTGATTCAAAGAAAAGTACTATTTTCCTGACTCTATAAACAATTGCAAATGAATAGGGTGTATGTTCAGACTGTGTGTGTGTGTGTGTGTGTGTGTGTGTGTGTGTGTGTGTGTGTGTGTAGCTAGAGGCCAAGACAACTCAGAAACTAACAATCACAAAAATACACTATTTCCCAGAGCTGAAGAGGGAAAGGGGAAAAGAAACAGTGAGCTGAACCCCAGGCCAGGAAAACCTTACAGAAATCAGAACCTACAGCTTTCAGCAGGGAGCTGGAATCATGGAGGCTCCCATCTCAGTCCAAGATGCACTGGAGGCAGAATGGGAATCGGAATGCCTCAATGACCTAGACTTCCAGCAATTCTTCATTTGAGTGAAACAGCACCAGAAAGAAATAAACAGGAGAGAGGTGGGGTATAAAGCTTTGAAGATGTTAGTTTAACTTCCCAGTGACAAAGTAAAATATAGGGGACCAGTAAAAATTGGACCCGAGGCACATCTCCAGCAGAGCCGTAGGCAGGAGACTAAACCAGAGTCTTAGTTGGCTCCAACTCACACATAGTGCCTTCACGTCTGATATATGTAACTTACAGCTGTGGTTCAAATAAAGAATCAGAATATAATAGAGTATCTACTACTAATGAAGAAATTTTCTTTAATGTCCATACACAAAGTAGACTGGAAAAGATTCAGCTATAGTTGCTAGGGCAGACTGCTGAGAATAAAAAGTCAAGAGATAATTGAACATGAAGCCTACAATAGTCTTCATCAGAGGTAGAGAATAAAATGTCAGAGGCATGAGAGCTAATTTAATAAGAACTCCAACAAAATGAAGGGAAAGATGGGAAGTAGTCAGTGTTTGGTTAGAATTACCCTTCTCAGCAGACAGTTGAAATGTCCTGGGGGCAGGCTGATGAAAACAGTTCATCTCTACATAGAAGGTGAGGATTCAGGATGATGTTCATTAGCTTTATTTCCTTTAAAATCTTACTTGTTTCTTGAAGATGAACATGACCCATGAGTGCTAATCTTACTTGTTTCTTAAAAATGAACATGACCTATGAGTGCTAAGTGTAAAAATTCAGTAGAAAGATTTGATCGGTTAAGGCCTTCATTACACCACTAAACACTTCACACCACATTAAGCTCTTACTGGTTTGTGCCTATTGCCTTTCATAATTTCTTCTACCTAGGTTTTAAAGTGTCTTTATAGGCTATAAACACAAAGGGTGATTTATCTTTGCACTGCAGCTTTCAAGTTGTGCTTTGTGGAGCTCTAACCTACATGGGCAACAAGTGATTGTATTCTTTTCTTTTTCACTTATTTCTGCCTTTTAGGTTATGGCTTATCCTAGTCAGTAACTGTAACTCCACTGTTACCAGCAGCGGTAGGACTGCAAGAGCCACAGACTGAGGAGATTCTGTTCCCTCAGGCAGGGACTCTTTCAAAGCTAAAGAGAACTTATCTAAATCTCTGTCCCTCTCCAGAACTCAAGATT
Organism: Ondatra zibethicus; assembly: GCA_004026605.1. Taxonomy (NCBI): domain Eukaryota; kingdom Metazoa; phylum Chordata; class Mammalia; order Rodentia; family Cricetidae; genus Ondatra; species Ondatra zibethicus. Next base: position 41,854 of record PVIU01016831.1, read on the forward strand.
CAAAGGCTGAGGTAGAATCCTGCTCTTGAAACAGGCTGAATAGGAAGCAGCTCATCTACTCCCATCTCCCAAGAAGTTTTTGTGCTTCTCTTTGCCCTCCTTAAAAACCCTTCTCCACCTGGCTCCTCCCTACAACTTCTGGTCAGCTAGTTGTTGTATCAGATTCCTGACCAAAGGTGAATTTTATTTAATCAAACACATCTCTGCATCATTAAACAAATGTTCCAGAGCATAAACAAAAGTAACACACCTTAAAACAATATTCTACAACATGATCATGTTTTTCTTAATAACAATCACCAGAGAAGTGAGGCAGAAAGCTAAACTCCAGAAGATTTTCATAAGTATTACACTTTAATATATATTGTATTACATTTTATATATATTTTATATATATAAGTATTACACTTTAATATATTTTATATATATTTAATATATATAGATATATATTGGAGATTTCTATAGTTCTTTTGAGTCATTAAAGCAAAGGTAAAGAAAGGGTACAAGAATACAAAATTTCTTATCTCTACAAATCTCTCTGCAATCATTCTACAAACTGGATTTCTTCTATTAGTTCTTTGGGATAATATATTTTGAAGACAAAATGATAGATAAATAGGTAGATGATAAGTAGAGATGGATAAGTGATAGGAAGATAGATGACAGAGAGACAGATACATACGTACATACATATATATATGATATAGAGGTGATAGAAATAGATAAGAGATAGATAGATAGATAGATAGATAGATAGATAGATAGATAGATAGATAGATAGATGAACAGACAGTTGATAGGATTATAGGATTCATGGGTGTATTATCTCAAGCTATTTCATTGGATCCTGTAATCCTGTCTTTTAGTCCTAACTTGTTTCAATCTCTATTTTTCCTTATCAGATCCTAAATCCTTTGTACATGCTTCTAGGTATCTTCAACACACCTATATTTTATTTTGTGCAGAAAATAGCATTTGGTATGCTTCAGTAATTTGGCTTTCTGTTATTTTTAAAGTTTCTCAAAGTTTGTTGATGGTGAATATATCCATATATTCTGTTGAAATCACTGAACAGTTGTAATGGTTCAGGAACAACTATGACATCTTCAAGGATTCAAGATCAAATTAGTCACATATGTGCAGGGCTAGCTACTGCCACTCACAGAACCTATACACATCTGAAAGCCTCATCACATTTCTTTCTTTTCCCATGACTTGTGTCTCTTTAAAGACATGAAAAAAAGTCTCATTGAGAAAGAAATCAGAATAGAAATTGAAGCCATCATCTTTGATCATTCTTTCAGTCACCTGGTCACAGTATATTAGTATGTTACTCAGTGGATCTAAGTGCTCCTTTATCTGCTTCATTGCAATCAGATCTTTAAATATTTAAAATGTTATTGAGGTTATTTTGGATTGTAAACTTTCAAAGCCACTTCTACATTTCTTGGTGTTTTGGTGTGTTTATTTGTGTTTATTTATATGTCACTTATTCTGTCTTTTGAAAATGACCTCAGAATAAATATACTCACCATGCATTAAGTGTTTCTTTTCTGCAAGGTGAAATGTTATATGCCTTGTGGACAACTTTGTAATAACCAAGATGGTGTAGGAGGGTCTTCTATTTGTGTATTGCCCTCATTGGTTAAATAAAGAAAACTGCCTTGGCCTTTTGATAGGGCAGCCCTTAGGTGGGAGGAGTAGATAGAATGGAATGCTGTGAGAGAGAAGGCAGTGTGGCAGACGCCATGCTTCTCCAGCACAAGATGGACACTGGTTAGACTCATGCCGGTAAGCCACAACTCAAGTGGCGATACACATTAATGGAGATGGGCTAAAATAATATGTGAGAGTTAGCCAATAAGGGGCTGGAGATAATGGGCCAGGCAGTATTTAAATGAGTAC
>PVIU01016832.1:0-43758 GCA_004026605.1 Ondatra zibethicus
ACACCTTCCTAGGCCTGGATGGAGGCGAGAGGGCCTTGGGCTTCCCACAGGGCAGGGTAACCTGCCCTCTCTTAGGACTGGAGGGGAAAAGGGAAGGGGGAGTGGGGAAGCGGGAGGGAAATGGGAGGAGCGGAGGAGGTGGAAATTTTGAATGGTACTATTTATAATGCAATAATAAAAAATTAAATGTGAAAAAAAATATACTTGGAGAAAAGCAAGCGTGCTAGCCAGTCTGGCCCACAGGTGCTAAGTCAGGCATCTGAAACGGTTTCACTCATAACCCCTCTTCATTCAACAAAATTTTGCACAGCCCTGGGTATGCAAATATAGAAGATAGTTAGTTATACACATCAAAACATTTACCTAAAATAAATCATAAGGATCTGTTTTTTTTTAATTCTTTGGTATGCATATAATTTTACCGTTTGTTAAAGATGAAAGCAGGGCAAACCTAATGACTTGAGTTTGATGCCCAGATTCTATGATGGAGGAGAGAGTTGGCTGTGACAAGATGTCCTCTGACCTCCACATGAGCACCGTGGTATGCTCACTCACACAGGCACACATCATGCAGGCACACACAAGAACAACAACAATAGGAAATGTGGGGTGGGGAACCTTGCTTGCAGATGAGATAGATGTGCTTGTCTGTTTTTACATAAAGAAGGAAACCTTGATGGAACAAGTTGCCAAAAAAGAAAAATTTCTACCCCCTGATTCAGTTACATAACCGCACACAAGATCAGAACCCACAGTTCAAGAAGCTGTGCCTTACATGATCATTGGCAGTGAATCCTTTGGGCCAACCGGAGACATAACAGAGAAAAATGAAGATGATCACCAAGGTGGGGACGGGAGTGGAAGTCAGAGATGTGACGAAACAGTCAGCCTGGTGTGGCAGCACATGCCTGTGACACCACCAGTACTTACGATGAAGTCAGGAGAGTCAGGAGTATAAGGTCATGTTCAGCAGCTATGTAGTGAGTTCGAGGCCAGCCCAAACCACCTGAGCTTGTCTGTAAACATGTGTGTATGTGTGTGTATATGTGTACATGTGCATATGTAAGGTGTGCATGTCTAAAAGGAAAGAAGGCAGAAGGGAGGAAAGAAGGAAAAGAGGAAGGAAGAAGAAGGGGAGGAAGGGAAACTAAGCCTTAAGAATTAATGTTCTAGTGACTGCTTAGCTAGAGAAGAGTGTTTGAATTGAGACTTATTAAATGACACAGCCCATCCCCATAACAACCAGGCACTGAAAATTTCTGCCCAGGTATAGTGTCACCTTCCCATAGTCTCAGCTTTTTAAGTGTCTGATGTGGAAGGATAGCTTAAACTCAGAAGATGAAGTCCAGCAAGACCCATAAGAGCAACAGAACAATGTGCAATGAGGTGACTTACTCTTGCGTGTTTTGTTGAAATTTGATGGATGATGCATTTTTATATCAAACCACATATTAAGCCTTTCTACTTGCATTTTAAGCTGTCCTGGATCTATGGACAAATTGAAAATCTTGTATATGTTAACATGCCAATAGTCTAAATTTTATGTTGTTTTGAACAGTGTCCTACTGAACTATTGGAGATGATTTTGGTTAATATTAATGGTTCCATCCTAGTCTCATGTGGCAAGTTCTTAATATTTTGTGTAGCCCTTCTTTTTCATGGAGATATTTTAAGTGGTGCTTTTCCTTTTTATATTATTTTCGTCAATTTTCATGTAGAACTTATTCAAGTAATATTTCTGAGAATGTTTCCTAGAATTTTTGATGTTGCAGACAACTTGTAGATGTCAGCTTTTTTCATTTACTCAGAAAATACACGCAGTTTTTCATTATAATCGCAGATAACAAGTTAGAGCCCTAAAACTGTAGGTTTAGGACTCAGCCACGAGAGGGTGCTGTGTCTCTTTCTGGTAATGAACACCAGTTGAAGAAAGAGCTCAGGGCCTGCTGCTCTTTCTGTCCTGTGATTCCAGTTTGTTCTAGGGTTGTCTCTCAAGTCTTTGAAAATCTGCACTCCTCCTCGGGCTTCAGGTGTCACCAATGACAGGTATAGGTAACAGTTTACACACTTTTTCCTGTAGTCTGTGGGAGGCAGCTTGCCTGCAGGGCTCTTGGGGCTTCTCTGGGGAGTAGAGGGAGGACCCAGCAGTCACAAGTCATGACTCTATAGTTGCACTGTCGCGGGTCTCCAGCTGTCCCATTGCGTGACTATTGCCTGGGCCACTCCACTTCTGTGAGTCAGAAGCATGTGTGCGTGAAGATGAGCTCGCACACTCGACCGGGCTTTGGAGAGGTGCTTCCTGAGCAGAGTAAGAAGGATGAAAAGCACCATGCTTATCATCTAGGGAACACTCAGCAGTGGGTAGTTGTGTGTGGCTTCCCAACCCAGCGGGAGCATGGTCTGGGCAGCGGAGGCCTGGCCCATTCCCAACCAGCATAGCACTCAATATTCCCTCATCTCTCTCATCAGTACCCCACCTCTGGTAGCACTGTGCCTGATAGCTAAAATTCTGAGTGCTTGCTTTTTTCCACCCAGCACCAGACCCCCAAAGTCCCTCCTCCTTCTGTGACTCCTTTCAGTGACCTTCAGTTTTGGTTTTTTTTTTTTTTTTTTTTTTTCTGGCTTCTGGCCCAGAGTTCTTCACACCCTCTGACTCACTTCCCTCCGGGCAGCACCTAAACCTTTTCTTCTTGGCCCTCACACAGAATTAAACCTTTGCCAACTCCTGTTAATTTTCTCCTTCTAGACATAAAGAGCTTCAGACCTGAGGGCCCTCAATTCTACTTCTACCACATCCCATCACTGTAACCGTGGGCCAATGCTGTCGTTTCTCAAATCTCTGCTTAGCCATTTAGTATACGTGTAACTGTGAGCAGGCACCTCCACTTCCTCGTTTATAAAATAAGGATGGGCCCGGCGGTGGTGGCGCACGCCTTTAATCCCAGCACTCAGAAGGCAGAGGCAGGAGGATCTCTGTGAGTTCGAGGCCAGCCTGGTCTCCAAGAGTTAGTTCCAGGACAACTAGGGCTGTTACACCGAGAAACCCTGTCTCAAAAAAGCCAAATAAAATAAAATAAGCATGACAGTGGCTGTTATACTCGGGGGTGTTGTAAGGGTTAAACGAGGAGATTCACATGAAGACCTTGGCACTTAAAAGTGCCCAGGTTATTGATTCTTAAAAAACCATGCTAAGCCTCAGCTTCCCTAACTATCCATCCCTCAGGGCTGTATGAAAGTTTCATGTCAAATCTCCAAGCCTGCTGCTTAGCAACGCTTCAAGAACTATCTGCGGTTCTGCCAGGCCTCCCAGTCATTCTTGAACCTGTGCCCTTCAGGATGCAAAAGAGTTGCCTTTTCTGTCTCAGCGGCATCACCAACCACCCCCACGCCCTCAACTGGACCTCTGCCGTTAGAGTGGACAGTTTATCCCCTTTTCTCCTCAGTCTCTAGTAGTAAAAATTTGGGCCTTGAGACCGGAGGGATGGCTCAGTGGTTGAGAGCACTGGCTGCTCTTCCAACCTATTGGAGTTTGATTCCCTGCACCCAGGGTGACTCACAACTTGTCTGTAACTCCAGCTCCAGGGGATCTGATGCCCTCTTCAGGCCTCCTCAGTTACTGCAGCTTCATGGTGCATTGATATAAAGGTAGGTAAAAATCCATATATATTAAATTATTTTTTAATTAATTTCTTTTTCATATTATATATTTTTATAATATTCATCCCCCTCTCCCAACTCTTCCCAGCTGTTCTCCACCTCTATTTTTTTTTACATCTTCCCATTCACTTTTTTTTTTTTTAAACATGGCAACCTTACTTTATTGTTTTGATCTCTCTGGGTCCTGGCATTTGTTGAACTGGTGTCCATATTTCAAGGCCCAACTCAAATACAGCCTCACCTTCCCCAGTGTTGTTATCCAGTAGGGGACAATCCATGCTGGGGTGATAATGGATGGAGCACTAAGGGTGGGGCAAGTAGGAGGCACTAGACGTCTCCTGGGATTGTGTGGATATTTTCCCCCGGGGTCTAGGCGGTGGCATAGACTTGCTAGAAGGTTGGGATCACTGGCTCTGCCTACTTAGAACAGAAAATTCCAGTCACTAGGCAACTGTGCAGGGGGAGGAGGATTGGAAGCCATTTAAGGACACGAGCCTGGGAGGAACATAAGACAAAATGTCAGTCTAGTAAATGGTATGTGAGCAGGAAGGAGGAGGGGGGACGAGGGAGAAGTGCTCCCTCAGAGTTGAGAATTACTATTCCATGGGATTTAGGGTCTTTAAGCCCACAAGGATTTAAGGATTTGTAATCCTATGCTATATAATACCTTAAAAGCAAGGATATTGGGATTCCAAGGATTTTAAAGCCCTATAAGCTATGGTGGAAGAAGAACTTAGGCAATTTATGAGCTATGCAATGCTAAGAGCTTAGGACTCAAAACAAGGGTTTTAAGCAGAACATTGGACATGTGAAATTACTAATTAATCCTTCTTGGGTTTCAAATCATTCTTGACTTAACTCTTGGGACAGTGTTTCCAAATTGTCTCCCCCTTGGTCTGGGGATCCTTGAAGGTGTTTCTCACAAGAGAAAACGAGAGAGTCAACTTACAAGAGATAGTACCACTCAGGGAAGGGGCTTCTGCCATCCCATCTCACAGTTCAACTTTTGGCTTCCCTGGGGCAGCTCTATTTTTATCTGATTTACATGCTAGTCTTTTGCATTCAATTTAGACGAAAGGTAAAGACTACGAAGTTTTAAAACCTCTGTTCCAGGATAAAGGAACCTCAAACCTAGCGACCACTTGAATGTAGAGTGGTCCAGCAAGTCACAGCAGGCCTTTCTTGTGTCTTCATTGTTTATAAATGCTGCCATCTTTGCTTTGGCTGGTAAGCCATCAGATGCTGACAAAGGTTAACCAAAGAGGCCTGAGACATCTATACTCATTAGTTCAGTAAGTCAGTCACCATCACACTTAAGTCTGGAACCACATCTCTTTTATACTATCAGTAATTCCTAGTACAGATGCTATCCCTGTGAACAGCGCTGTCTTGCGAGAAGTCGTGCTGTTTCTTCGTTCCCTCTCATGTAATCGGCACAGCCACGCTGACAGCAACTCTCACCCATCTCTTCATCATGATACACAGAGAAAGAGAATGGAGCTCAGGGTGGAGAAGCAACTCACCCAGGTTCATGCATTGAGCTCTTGGGAGATTCTGCTTCACTTCCCAGACGAAATAAAATGGGCCAAAGGAATTGAAGGGGTCAAAGTTCAACTGCCTGGTAGCCTTCTTCCAAGACCAAGGTTCAATTTTAACTGATAGACGGCAGCAGTGCATGAGCGTGATAGCCTCCTCCAGCCTGTCCATCCCATTTAGGGAAGTCCCAGCTAGGGCTCAGAACTAGGTTGAGAGGGAAGGGCAAGGGAAGCAGGTGCCATTTTGCTTTTCAATAAGATGCCGTCACGGTTAAGGTAAGATCTGAGAAAGTGGGCAAGTGGATCAACAGTACTTCTCCTGAGAACTACTTTGATAACACCTGGGTGATTTGCCGTTATGATATTCTGGGCCATCTTTTGTGAGGGGTGCTAGGCCACAAAGTTGCAAGGGATAGCAAATGTGGGTTCCTGCAAAGGCAATGAGGAGGCAGGCGCTGTCACAGATGAGACAGTGGCTGTGTGAGGTTATCCATCCTGGACTTGGGGGTGTGGCGATGCCCCCACCAAAAGGTAATCTAAGGCACTTCTGTTGAATGAATGGGAGCTTAAAAGGCTTGGGAGAGTGGAAAGCCATGGCAGGCAGGAGCTTAAAGCCACAGGAGAGTTAGAAAGCATGCTACATTCAAGGGCAAACGAAACACATTTTAAGGGCAGAGAGATGAGTCTAAAATGACAGTCAGAAGTTGGATGATTAGCACCAGGCATTGGGGCAGACACCTGTAACCCCAGCAGCGGAGAGTTAAGACAGGAGGATTGTTGTCTTAACAGCAATAGTGCCAGAAGAGCTAGGGATACATAGCAAGACCTTGTCTCTAAAAAAAAGCCACAAACAAACACACACACACACACACACAAGCAGATGATTAAAGAATCCAGAATACCACAATAAAGACTAGGTTCATGAATGTATAGTGTTGGATGTCCGCATGTGTTTTCCTAAAAAGCTGTACTGCCTCATGATAATCTGTGACACTCCCCCAATCCCCCCAAAAAAGAACCAACCATAAATCTAGCTGTTGGTGAGGCAAGACCATGACTTGGTTTGGTGGTCCGTGTGCAGACAGATTGTGAAACAAAATGCTGGAAGTAAGAAAATTCGTTGAAGAGTAATTGGGACAGAAGTAAACATGAAGGCCCAAGCTATGATTGCTACTGAGGGAACCAAAGAGATAAAATTGACAGTGGGTGCCCAAGTGCTCCTCCTCATTTGACAGTGGCCCCCAACGACAAAATGAGAAAATGCATCTCACCTTTACCCCAGTCCTCCCTTCATTCTCTGATTTCATAAGTGAACAGAGAGGCCTGGCATTTTGAGGCCCCAACATAACATTCTCTGAGGAGAAAAATCTTTTGGCTGACCTCAGGTAGAGCAACAAACTGACCTCCACCTATGACTTCAAAACATGGGCAGAGTTCAGTTAAGAAATCAGCACAATTCCAAGAAAAAGGCAAACATCATTCCATTTATTTTTCTCCTGATTCATCTTATGCCAATACCCAGACTGAATGAATAGCAGGCAAAGAGGATGCAGGTCCCCAGACAAGCAGATTCTCAAGATGCCTTCTTCTGTTCCATTCCCTTCCCTCAAGGTGTTCCAGTATTGCTTGGATCTGGTGATAGTATCTCTGGAGAAGAAGCTGGAGGTCAGCCTCGCTCCCCTGGAGACTGGATCATATGGCTACCTTCGAAAACTGGGGGATCAAAGGGCCCTGGGGGAGTGACTGCTCTCTTGTCCAAGGGCATTCCCTGCCCTGCTCTACTTCCTGAGGCCTTCAGCAATCAGGTCTTCCTGATCCCTTTCCAGGTCTTAGGAGCCTCCGAATGTTGGCACAAGAGCAGCTCAGACAAGAACATGCCAGAGGCCTAGACTCGCAAGCCCATCAGAAGAGCCAGGGTGTGCTAGACAGCCCGAGGACACTGATTTTGGTCCAGAAAATCTGTGTCTGGAGACTCGTTGCTAATTGATGCCCTTGGAAACCTGCCAAGTGTAACTAGGATTGCTTCAATTTGGACAGGTCATGGGTGGGTCAGGGGAATGAGCTGTGGCCTCGCGTGGTGTGGCCTCTGGTACCCTCGCACACCCTTCTGGCCCTATTTCATTGACCTCTTCCTCTACATTCTGCTCCTTGTCCTCCTCATCTTCCTCGCTGTCAGAATCCTCGTACAAGTTGATGGTGGCCTGGACGGGGAAATTTTGTAGTAGCATCTCCCCAGCACTATACAGGTAGTCAAAGGAGCGGGATTTCGGCCAGAAGAGCCTGCAGACAAAAGAGAAACAGGGCCCTTAACTTAGGCAACTCTCAGATGTAGAGGGACCTGTAGGGGCAAGAAGTAAGAAGACCCTTAGAGCTGGTTGCTAGCTTCAGGAAAGGTCTTAGAGGGAAAGGAAGAAGTAACTTTGGTTCCGAATATTTGCAATTGTTACAAAATGGTTCCAGGAAGGAATGTCACCTCTGACAGACCTACAACTGTGACAGAGGGTGAGCCACCCCAGCGTCTCTCCATTCTAGCGCTGACATCACTAACCACTCCAGCCCTTCTTTTCCTATTAAGGAAAGATTCTGTGATTGCTCAGGGTCATAGGATTTCACCCTTAGGTCTCAGTGACAGGGAAGTCCTCTGGGGCAAGTCACTTTGGCCTCCTAAGTCTCATGGTCTCTTTCCTCCTGCGTCATGGCCTTGTCATGAGCATACACAGTGCTCGGGGCTGTTTGTCACCTTCTGAACTCGAACACCAGAGGCTTACCTGACAGGGTGATGGAACTCAGACTCGGCCTTGGTGACCCCAGCAGCTGTTGCCCCAGCAGCAGCCTGTCCAAAACAAAAACTAGTATGTGGCTAACGTGCCTCTCCCCCATTGAGGGGCAGAGGTCTGCCAGTTCGGACAATCTGAAAAAGACTCTAGGCATCTCTTGAGATCAGTCACCTCCCATCCCGGCCCTGCAGCAAGGGATCTGTCTTATATCTTGTTAAAACGTAAGCAGAAAGAGTCGTGGGGCTTGCTTTCTTCCCTGCCCCCGTTCCCCGGCCTGTTTGGAGGCTGTCCAGGGGACAGAGTTCTCTTAGAGGACAAAACATTCACGGAGCAGAGTGGGAGAGCATGGGGGCAAGGGATCGAGAGACCCGGAGTCCAGCATCAGTGATGAGTCCAGCCCAGGTCCCTTACTCACTCTAAGCTTTGTTCTCCCAGTCTCGTTTGTCATGAAACCTTGGCCCCTGCCTTCCGCCCAGAGCTGCAGTGGCGATAAAATGTTAGCAGAGTGGGCAAGATGCTGTCCCAAATCAGCAGCTTTGGACTGAAGTCAGGAGATGTCTGAGAAGGGATATGGCTGTAAGGGCCTGTGTAAATATGTCACAGGGTCTCAAACTCACCCAGTCCACAAGTGTCCTCACCTGCCTTGGTTGGTCATTGATGGAGGGCAGCCAGGGTCTCCAAAGACGAGTTTCTCTAGGGCAAACAGAAAAGATCAATTGGTAGAGAAAGAGGCCTAAACGTAGGCTTCCTCTGGGCACAGAAGTGGCTTCCTAAAAGCTTAGCTCAAGCCATCTGCTCCAGAACACCTTTTGTTCCCTGACTACTGAATCAAGTCTGTGACAGATAGCCCTCGTCTCTATTCCAACAATGTCATCATCACTCCTATCCCACTGTTCTGTTATTGTCTGCCTGCGCCCCTTAGGCTGAAAGATATGTATGGGTATGTCTGAAACCTCAACCCCTACTATGATGCCCTGTACACAGGAGGGACTTAAAAGTTTGTTGAATATGAATGCAAAATATGTGGAGGAGAGAACGCCCGTTGTGTAGGGAGTATCTTGCTACCTACTTCCTGCACCAAGTAGTAGAGAACAGAATTCTGCTGTTTTCCTAGCTGGAGAAAAGACCCAGAATAATCCTGGGCCCATTGCTTCTCCTCTAGACGTCTAGAGGCAAGGAAAAGGAAATAGGAAACTTGTGGCATGCCCAGGACATGTGGCAGCACCCCAACCAAAGGCCTCTTTAGACTTTGTCCCTTTCACCTTATGTCACCTGCCACCATCTAGGTCCCAAACTCCAGGTTGCGCTAAGGCCAATTTCCACGGCAACTTCTCCTGTTCCCTCAGGGAATTGTAGACTAACCCATGAGGGTCAGGCTACTTGGCTTTCAGCTTTGGCAACCTCCACTGCCTCTCAGCCCACTCCTGTCACCTGGAGTGACGAGTGAGGTAAAATGGTCCAGCCGAAGGTATAGAGGAGGGACCGAGGCTCTTTGGTGTCTCCCCCTTCAAAGAGAACAGGGCCAACACCATCGCGGCCGTCTCACCTTCTCCCAGCTTCATCTCCCAAGCCTGAGTTCAGGCTGTCAAAGGCCAAGCTCCGCTTACCTTTCACTCCCAGAAACTTCTCGTCCACTGATTTGTGCCTGGACAGGGGCTTGGGCCAGGACCAGGCCAGGGGGAGCAACAGCAGGAGCAGCAGGGTCCATCCTTGGGACACCAAGCCAGGCGGCTGTGGACTCTTCCAGTTCTCAGAACCTTCTGCACTCGTTTGGCTTTTCCCCCAGAGACCCTTTTATAAGGCCCGCCTTGACTCATCAGTTATTCAGGCGGAGCAGGGGGTGGGGGAATGTGGGACGGTTGTGAAAATTTAGGGAGGGGGCTTGTGGAGAGAGAGCTACGTTCTTTTGTGTGAAATCTCTCCCAGTTCAATAAACAGGGTCCAGGTGAAGGTGAGGGGTCTGCTTAGCTCCAAGGCAGAAAGGAAAACAAAGAAGGGGCAAATTTCACACCATTTGTGTGAATTTCCCAGGCAGTATCAAGTCCCAAGGTGGGAAGGAGGGGCGCTCATTAGCACCCAAAGGCACCCTGGCTTGGCTGGGACAGGGGGCTGGGTACTTGGGCCTTTCAGCAAAGCTGGGTCCCAGTGAGGAAAGACGGCTGCCAGCTCTAAGGAGCGTGAAGGACTCACCAGGTATTTCAGCTCAGATCCCAAGTAGATTTGCCAGGTGGACCTGATACAGGGTCACTGCCATGAAGCCTGCCACGTGGCTTCGGATAAAGAGGGGTTCTGGGTGGAACAGGTCCAATCTCTTGCAGAGTGAACCTCAAGTCACCTTTCAATGCCTCCCCACACCTCTTCACTGCTCACTTGACTTGCAAAAGTGCCTAAAGCCCCCTCTGGTCCCAGCAGAAAGCTGTGTGGTATGGGGAGCAGGCCCAGGGAGTTTGCAGGGTAGATTCCAAATGGCACAGCTCAGCTTCTGGTTTGGGAGCCCAGGCACTAGAGACTGGAAGGGTTTCTGCCCAGCCCTATGCCACCAAAGGACCATCCCAGGCCTCGGTCCTCTCACGTGAGATGAGGCTGCTGGCCCAGTGGTCCCCAAGGGCCTGCCAGCCTGAGCACTCTGTGACAAGAGCTGGGGAACGAATACTGACCCCAGCAAGCCAAAAGGTTTGAGCAGAGCGCTTGGTGTTCGCCACCTTTTGGGCCTTAGCCAAAAAGCTTCCAGTTACACCAACTGGCAGGCACTTTATGCTTAGAGGTTTCAAAAATATTCCTCCTGACCTCAGTGGCCAGCACCTGCCTAGATTTAGTGTCTTGGATGTTCATCACAGCCTGGTTTGTAATGTTCAAAAATTAGAAACAACCTCAGTGTCTAATTATAGGAAACCCGTTAGTTTTATTAATTGTGGTCAATCCTTGTAATCACACACTAAGCAGACAGTCAAAATCAGGGTACCAATGCAGCGAACTGGGAAAGCCAGATGCTAAAGAGTGTGACTAAGCTGGTTCAAGGGCTCCTTTTCCAGCTCCTACCTCCAAGCACTCGGAATTCTAGCCACACTGTGATATATACAGAAAAAAAAAAAGAAAGAAAGAAAAGAAAGAAAAAAGAAAAAAAAAAGTTAAGGACGGAGCTGAAGATACGGCTTAGTGGTGGAGCAGGGTTTGACCCCTACTCCAGAAAAGCAACGAAGAAAACAACTCCATATGAAGATTGCCTTGGTGGAAGAATTTGTAAACAGCTAATGCGGTCAAGAGTGAAATGCGTAAGTTTCGAAAAACGTCACTTAGGATGATCCCATTGTGATAAGGAAAGCATGTGGAATGTACAGTATGCACAGAAAAACCAGGCCAGGTAGAAGGAAAGATGCTGCAGCTGCCAGCTCAGGGAGTAAGAGAGCAAGGTGAGGTTTTCCATTCTTCTTTTTGATTTTGTGATGTTTTGAAGCAATTTCCACAGCTGATCTGATATTGACAAAAAAAAGTAAAAACAAAGACACGAAGTTGAGTGGGTATGGATTGGGGGCGGATCTGGAACTGAAAAGTAGGATGCATGGAATTCTCAATTAAAAATTAAAAAAAAATGTTGGGCCGGATGGTGGTGGTGCACGCCTTTAATCCCAGCACTCTGGAGGCAAAGGCGGGTGGATCTCTGTGAGTTCGAGGCCAGCCTGGTCTACAAGAGCTAGTTCCAGGACAGCCAGGGCTGTTACACAGAGAAGCTCTGTCTCAGAAAAAACAAGTATGTGTGTGTGTGTGTGTGTGTGTGTGTGTGTGTGTGTGTGTGTGTGTATGCACATTTTGTTCACATAGTCTTTATATATGTGTTTTAACTGATTTATAAAATTGTACATATTTTTAAAAATATAAACAAAGAAAAAACATTTATCTGTGAAGCAGAGAAAACTCTTGGAGAGATGGCAGCCATCTTGAAACACCTGAGGTTTAGACTGTAGTGAATTCTACTTTTCTGTGCGACTTTCAAGGCCAAGCTAGAGAGGGGCCCAAGTATGGCAGCTACAGGAAGACTCATTTTGGCTCAATCAAAGGAAAAGTTTCTAACGGCTCAACCACCTGAGGGCCTGGCACTGTACCTGCTGTCCTCAAATAGAGGCTTATTTTCTGAGCTGCATGGAGTCCTGTGGGATGTGCTACCTCGGACTGGGGTAAGCTCTCTGATGCTGAACTTTGTTAAGTGGGGGCTGGATGCTGTATCCTCAAGGTGGGGGGATCCTGTGGAAATTTGCTCAAAGGAGGGAGTAGGAACCGGGAAAAGGAACAAAGCTTAAAGGACTGGGCTGAAAAGAGACAGCATGCGAAGGGGACAGAACTCAAGACACAGTATCACACCCTAGAATGCTTTGACCTCTAGGCGACCTCTGACAATCAGCAGGAGGTCAGAGGGAAGAGGGAGGACACACATTTCTCTGGAGGTCCCAGGTCACGCTCAACCCGACTTAGTCATATCACCCACCAAGTCACCTTTGACCTTGAAATTGTATTCCTCCAGCCACTCCCTTCTCACCAAAGCAGGCCTCACAGGATGTCTGTACTCAGCTTCCAGATACGCTCCTGACTCTGCGGAAGCCTTCAATCCTGTCTCCGCAACTCTTAGTTCTCCCTATACAACTGCTCCTGACTGTTGCCTCCTAAGAGGCAGCTTAGCATCACCCAGTCATGGAGGAGATGAAGGCATTGGCCCGTTGTGGGATAAAGGCCTGTTGCTGAGCCAAAATATCAAGGCCTGCCCATTCTCTCTAGTACCTATTACATGGTCAAACAGATAGCAGGAAAGACCAGGATAAGCCAAACAAGGGAACTTCCAATAAAGGCAATTAAGATAACAACTAATTTCTCTATCAATTATAGTGTGCAACGGTTATCCGTGACTGTTTCCCCAGACTTTTCTGAAAGGAGTTAGGCACATTCTCTGGGCCAGACACTTCGTTAGGCACTGCTTGGCAAGATGGGCTAGAATGAGGAAGGTGTTGTGGCTCCTGCCCCAAGGTGCTCACAGCTTAGAGGGTGGAGGAAGACAGACTTAATTAGCCTCTGCCAAACCGGAACCCCTCCACCAACCTCAGACAGGTTCTCTTGTCAAAGCCTTAGAACAGCCTCCACGTTTCTCTGGGCCTCATTCCAAATTTCCTTCAGTTCCCTACCATGTTCCTGCCGCACCCTTCTCCTTGCTCAGAACAACCTAGCCTCCTACTTCCCTGAGAAAACAGAGGCCTTCAAGCATGGATTACTTCAGTGCCCTGCCCCAACCCCCAAAATGGGTTTGCCTCTCCAACGTCTTTTCCCACCCTCCACCCTCCACCCTCCCCTAACAAGGGACAAGGTGCCCCTTTTGTTAAAGGCTAATCCTCCCGCCCCCCCCACCCCTGCCTGGCCTCATCCACCCTCCTCTGGGCCCTCTCAACAGGACAGTATCCTCTTTCCCTTCAGGAATATTCAACTTCCCTACACCAGAGTGTAAAATGTCTGTTGCCACGACTCCCTCCTCACCCCTGTTCTCTCTCCATCACTTCCTTTCTCTTCCTGCCTCCTTACCACCCTCTTTTCTTTCTGTGGCTCTCAAGTGTGTTGAAAGGAGAGTCTAACGTCTAGACTTTCCTCAGCTTCCCAGTCACACCTCAGCCAATGGCAATTTGGCTCCAGTTCCATTATCCTAGTGAAAAGGCCCTGACAAAGGTCACCAATGACCTCCTAATTGCCAAATCTGATGAACTCTGTAAACTGTAGCTCCTCTTTTTAGTCCATCCCCTTGCTAGGCAACGCCCGCAATAGCCACTGTTAGACAAGCAAATCCATCTTCCTCTTTTGACCTCCATGATCAACCGCCCCCCCTTCTTTCTCTCACTCCCTCACTGCCTCTTCCCTTTCCTTTCTGCCATCTCTCTCCTGGAAATTGAACCTCATAGTCTCTTCTTATGGTTTTGGATTTTTTTGAGTCAGGGTCTTTGTCTCATAGCCCATACCAGCCCAGAACTCGGGTTCCTTCTGCTTCCGCTTCCACTTCCTGCAGCAATTCCAGGCATGCTCCAGCAGGGCCTGGATCAACCTTTGAAGCTGACCACTCTTTCTCTGCTCATTTCTCCACTTAGTGGCCCTCAGACCCCTATAACACCGTGATGCTTCCAACGGGTCATAGCAAACTTTACGCAGAGAAACTTCACCAGGAGAATTTCTCAACAGTTTAAAGTTACTGAATTCCAAACAACTGGCCTTCGTTCGAAGATTCTATCCTTGCTAGTTTGGGGTGATAAATGGATCCCTTTTTCAAAGTGAAGGTTATCGTGAACACTAGTTTATTTCGGTAATATTCCCACTTGGCGGAGGGAAACATTAGTTGCTCAGTATTGGTTTTATAAATATTTATAGACTGAGTGGAAGAACAAGAGCTATATTTCCAGCCTGGAATTTTCCCAGTGGGCATCTCAAATTCATTCCAAAGTTGAACAATTCTTCTCCCCCAACAAACCTCCTGCATACCCATCTTACAGTCAGCATCATATTGAGCCAGTCACTGGATCTAAAATTCTCCACCTCTGTATGTTGTCAGTTTTGTTCCTACTCCTTCACTTTTGTCTCCCCCGGCACATCCATTCATTGTACGATGGCTCCCCCTGTCTAGTCTCACCTGGACGTTGGTTTACTATAAAAGGAGCTGTGGTTTTTGCATTGTAGAAATTTGCCATTTGATGTTAGACTAATACATTATTTTCTTTCTTTTTTCCTTCTTTTTGGGGATTTTTTTTTGGGGGATAGGGTTTTTCTGTGTAGCTCTGGCTGTTCTGGAACTCACTCTGTAGACCAGGCTGGCCTTAAAACTCAGAGACATCTGCCTGCTCTGCCTCCCTGAGTGCTGGGATTAAAGGCATGCATCATCACTGCCCAGTTGACTAATTCATTCTTAAATAAGTGTGGTTATGTCATATACCATTTTAACGTGAATTCTTTCTCTATGTCCTTTTGTTGATGACTTATTACTTCTTGTTACCTATTTTTATTTTTATTTTTGAGATAGGGTTTCTCTGTGTATGTAGTGTTGGCTGTCCTGGAACTCACTCTGTACACCAGACTGGTCTCAAAGTCGCAAAGATCTGCCTGCTTCTGCCTCCCAAGTTCTGGGATTAAAGACATGTGCCACCATGACCGGCTATTTGTTTATTTTTATTAAAATTTATTTATTTTTATTTTATGTGTATGGGTATGTTGCCTGCATGTCAGTCTGTGCCTCACATGCATGCAGTGCCCATGACGGCCAGAAGAGGGCGTCAGATTCCCTGGAAGTGAAGTTACAGATGGTTGTGAGCTGTCACATGGGCACTGGGACTTGAGCTTGGGTCAGTGCTCTTCCACTGACTCATCTCTATAGCACCTTTCCTTGATACTTATTTTATGTTTATTCTATACTATGCAAATGGTGTTAGACACAAAGCAAATTCTAGTGATTTTTCTTGGACAACTTCAAAATAATTGTAAAGGCGCAAAGATGACTCATAGCATAATCAACACATTTAGCCCAGGAACTGCTAAGGAACATGTGGTGCAGTGGTGGTTCCAGAAGTTTTATAGAGAGCAGACAAGAGCTTTGAAGATGAGCATGATGGTTGGCTACCAGAAGCTGCCGACAACTAATCAGAGCTGATCCTGTTCTAACTACAGTAGACATTGCCAAAGAATTCATCATGGACTGTTGAATAGCCACTCAGAATAGGAAGAAAATGGGAATAGTGTAAATACTCAATGCGTGGGTGGGCCATGAACTGTCTAAAATATATTTGAAATCATCAATCTAGACTATCATCTTCCCTTATTATTCTAGTCAACGGCAATAACCATTTCTCAAGTGGCTTTGTGATAGACAATAATCTTGGTGGTTGGAGTGATAAGTTTGAAACTTCTTCCCAAAGCCAAATTTGTACCAGAAACTCAGTCATGAGCACTGTTGGGTGGTGTGATACCTGCCTGATGCAGTACAACTAGCTGCTCCTCTAGTGAAACCATTACATCTGAGCAGTGTGCTCAGCACAGTGATGAGATGAACCCAAAACTACAACGTGTGCAGCCAGTATCGTCCAAAGAAAGGGTCCCGTTCTTCACAACAATACCTGAAGCCATGTAGCACAATCAAAGCTTAAAGGAGATGTGGATGGAGGAGGGGTATTGACGTGGGTGGGTGGGGGACCAAAAACAGGATGAAGAGTGAGAGTACTGTGAATGATGCATTGGGTATGTGTATTAAATTAGCACTGAGCAAATTTAATTAACAAAGAAAGAGAATGAGAAACTGGAGCTTCTGAATCTTGCCTCATCTGGCATTTTCAACTAACCTCTCAGCAACTGGCTACCACATCTTTAAGCATCTAGACATCATTTTGCAGGGCAAACAGTTCCCCAATCAGACGAATGCAGAAAACGCTTTCCAAGAGTTTGTCAAATTCTGAATCACAAACTTTTATGCTGCAGGAATAAACATACTTACTTCTTGCTGGCAAAGATAAGTTGATATTATAGTGTCCATGAAGATATGTTTGAGACTAGTTTTAATCATTAAAAACCATAGCCTGAAACCATAATACTTTTTTGCAACGTAGCTTCCTGATTATCCTTCCTTTAGCTTTGCTATCCCAATGTGCTCCCAGGTATCCCAATAATCTTTCTATAACCGTCCTGCGGATGATTTTCCTCTGCTTAACAACTTCTAGTCACACCTATTATGTATGGGAAAAAGCCAAATTCCTCTGTATGGCAGTCCCTTGTAGCTGGAGCCCAGGCTGCCTCTCCAGGCCCCTGCCTCTTCAGACTCTCTGCAGCTCCCAGTGACTATCTCCTTTTCACAAACAGGCCATTCCTCTGGAATCGATTCACACTTTGCATCCTATGCAAATCTTGCTCTCACTCTGGAGTGTATTAGAGAGTCTCCAGGTTATCCCTGTGGCTGTGTTTCCCAGACCTCGGGTCATAACTCGTGGCAGGCATCAAAACCAACTTAGTAGGCTGAGATCCGCACTTAATGAAATGAATAGCAGACATAAGAAGGAACCCCACCTGGGCGTGTGGTGGCGCATGCTCTCATTACCAGCACTCAGGAGGGAGAGGCAGGTGGATCGCTGTTTGAAGCCAGATTGGTTTACATAGTGAGTTCCAGGACAGCTACATAGTGAGACCATATCTCAATATGTATTAAATCCCACTTAACAAGGATGAGTAGTATTATTCTTAGAAACTTTTATTTTACACACATGGCTAGATAACAGATAGATGATAGATAGATGATAGATAGATAGATAGATAGATAGATAGATAGATAGATAGACAGATGGATAGATAGACAGATAGATGATAGATAGATAGATAGATAGACAGACAGACAGACGGATAGATGATAGATAGATAGATAGATAGATAGATAGATAGATAGATAGATAGATAGATAGATAGACAGATTTGTGTACTGAGTTGTGCTGTAAAGTATATTTCTTATTGCAAGTCACAGGAAAAAGAAATGGCAGCATTAAAGTAGTTAATAAAGATGTTACTTTGTAGTTCATTTTGTTCACATAGTTCTTTGCTCTTAACAATAGAATGATTAATTCCAGAAAAACTATTGGGTGAAGGGGCAAGTGAACTGAGCTGTGTTTAAGGACACAGCAAGGAGGAGATGTGATGTTGGGAGGGAGAAGCAGCACAGCGCAGATACTAAGAGCAGAGAACATTAGTTAAATTTTGATTGCTAGACAACATTTTAAGCACTTTTATGGGGCTTAATGTGGCCTCACAAGCAAACTTAGAAGAAAGATATTACTAAAGGCTCCATTCTGCAGACGAGATTAGACATTTGCCTAAGCTCAAAGAGCTCAAAGTGACAAATCTGTGCTGTGAACTCAACCACTGTGCTCAACACTGCCCTACAGTGTTGCCACAGCGAAGAAGAGGGGCTACCAAGGATGCGGGAAATGCCTCAGCTGGCAGGCACGAATAATGCAGCCCCCTGAAGACTGAGCTGAAAGTCCCCAGAACCAGTGTCCTCTCACGTCTGGAAAACGCATCCTATTCTTTCTTCCCAGTGTCTGTTTCTTGAATCAGCACCTTTGGCCGAAGATATAAAACCCGGGTGCCCAGCTGAGGGTGCCAGGCAGTGGAGACAAGGAACAAGGCAGGCAGGGGCTGCTCGGAAAGATGAGAAAAGAAGGTCTTTCCCCCAAGCCAAGCATGTTCCCAAAGCACAGATAGCAAATGGTGCCTGGGACCTCTGCCCTCAAGTCCAAATGTCCCAAATGTGCCAAGTCTTGGAGACAGCCCCTCAGGTTACTGGGACAAGGAGTTCCCTCTGGAGAACAGCTTGTTACTACACAGCTCTCCTTCTGCAGCCGCTGCCAGAGGCTGCCCACCATTTGAGTCAGGGCTACGGTCCATGTGGTGTCGCTGCCTTGGCAGAGCCTCTTGCAGCTCCCCATTTGCTTCTCATTTGGACTGCAGAGGCCTAGAAAAACAAAGCTATAGGGTAAGGAGGAGGCTAGAATGGAGAGGGCCTACAAAGGTCACTCCCACCAGGGCTCTCTCCCTCTTGCACTCTAGCAGGTTGGGTCGAGGCCTGGCTTTTCCATCTCAGCCTCCCCACCCTATCCCTTCTGATACTGCCTCCTTTCCCGGAACTAGCATGAGGCTTTCAGGAGATGAGGCTGAATTCCCTGTGCTACATTCTTTGTTTTCTTGTCTTTTAAATCTTCATATCCTGATAACCACTGACAGATACCTTCCTGGGAGGCAGGTGTCGGCCAACTAATAAAACGGCAATAACAAAATTGTTAACATGGTTAAGCACTTTATTGTCTTATTTCATTTACTCCTTCTACAAACCTTATGGGGATTATTGCTCCCACTCAAAATTAACAGAAATGGAGGCACAGAATCCCTGGTCAGCTAAAGGTGGGGTGACTTGGTGGCCATTTGGCTTTAGGCCCCTATCATTTTATGCCTGTGTTTCTTCAGGAAACCTTCAAGCAGGAAATCTTGGCTCCCTCGTTAGACTTGGGTATGAGGATACTAATGATCTCTACCTCAGACGCCTACAGAGAAGACTAAATAAACAGTACATACATTTTCCTCAAAGTCTGATGTGGGTCCAGCACTCAGTATACGGTGACTCTTTCCATTTTCGTTATTCAATTTTCCTTCCATCTCTGTGGCTACTCAGAGCTTAGACAGTGGGGGCAGAAATTCCTATTTTGAAAGAATTATCCCTGTATGTTACCATCGGGGTGACTTGGAGTAAGTTAGCCCAGCTCTCTGAGCCTCGAATTCCTGCAGACAAAAATGCCAAGGCCCATCTCCCGGGGCTGGAGTGAGAAGAAATAAGATGCTGGAGACCAGTTGCTTCTAGTTGTTTGGCTCTCACACACCTTTGTGTGTGTGTTTTCTACATGTGGGGCCAGATTTGGCTTCCATCCTGCTCGCCCACATGTGGTAGCAACTCATGCCTGGCAAGACCAGGGGCCCCCATGATTTGTTCTCATACTTTAAGTCTGACGTCCAGCCCCATACAGCTTCCCCATCACTCCCATGACTCTCATTAGTACTCTTGCCGTATAGTCGAAAACATCTCCCTCACCTCTCTAACGAGAAATTAGTCTCTCCTATGAGCTCATCCGTGAACCCACATGGATTCCAGGAAGCCTTCAAGTCACACTAGTGTCTGTCTTCCCCCAGAGGCCCCTCATCTGAGCCCCCTCCCATGAAGACTCCCCTCTCCTTTGTGTGTCCTCTGAGGTTGTGAAGTAAGCCTCTTTATGTAGGTATTCTGCCCTCCCTTAGCACCTGGCACTGAACTGCTTCCATAGCAAGCGCTTGCTCCTTGTGAGTAGAACGGTGTTTGACACAAGGCATTTATTCGGTCTGAGAGCCACAGGGGACAAGGGTGGACTAGCAAACAGCTAGGGCAGGTGCCCGGGCCATGACAGGATGCTCTCTTGGCTTTTTGGCCATTTGATACAGAACATGTAAGGTCTCAGTACGCAGACAGCCTTAGAGAGCAGCTATTGTCTTCAGACACAAGGTAAGTTAGGAGTAGGAGAGGGGTATAGTGCAAGTCCATGGGAGAATGAACCTGGAAAATTTTTCCTCATTTTCTTATGGCCAGCCATTTTAAAATTTTCTTCCCTTCCCTCCTTGTCTTGGCTTAAACCAGCAGCCCTAAAAATGCAGTCCAAAGGAAAAGGGGGCCCCTAAGATCGTGAAGGTTCAATGGACTTTTGTAATGCTCAGATACTAGTTGCCTTTTCCTGTCAAAAGCACAAACAATGGGGACAAGGGGGGTAAGAGTTCCATTGCCTCAGCATGGATGAAGGCAGTGTTCTTACTCAGTCTTCATAAGCAATGCACTTACTCTTGATAGAGGAAATGCCACTTCAGAACATCTTGGCGAAATGATCCAAATTACTGCATTTCAGCCAGGTGTGGTAGCCCTGTGCCTAGAAACTCGCTACTTTAGGAGTTTCACTACTTTAACAGGTTGAAGCAGGAGGATTGGGAACTGAAGCCAGCCTAATCTCTTCAAACAAATATACAACATGGTCTCCAGGGCTCCATAGAAAGACTCCATCCCTTAAACAAGCAAAGACTATAATGGAGCAAGAGAGACAGCTCAGTAGGTGGTGATGCTTGCTTCACACAACTGGTGACGTGTCTTGGATATCTTGATCCCACCCACAGGTGGAAGTGAAGAAAAACAAACAAACAGAAAAACAACAACAAACCCAAAACAAAACAAAACCTCCACAAGGTTCTCTTCTGGCCTCCACACAGGCACCACGGTACTCACGTCCATGCACACAGACGTACAATAATAATAAATGACTTTTAAGTTAGGTTTTATTCTATGTTAAATCGTTAAATATATCTTTTTAAATATTGTGTGTGTATAAATAGGAAAGGAGTATTTCCACCTCTCACTGAAGTATTTATGCAACTAACTGAAAGCCAACCTGGCAAACTTCTATCCCCCCTTTTGACGAAGCAGTATCCAACTTTTCCTGGAGCATTGTCTTTACTTGAAATCAATAGACAGGCTGTGGTTATTCGGAGTTGGGTATTTGGCTAGTGTTTTGTTGAAAATCAACAGTGATCCTGTCACCATAAGGAAAACAACGGTGGTATTTGCTGTCAATCAGAAAATTTAAGCCTTCGGGTAAAATGTACAAGCCTGAAAACCTCTATCTCACACTGGGAGCTTGAGAACTTCCTTATACCCTTAAAGAGCTTTATGATAAGATTAGTAGTGATATTAGGTGAGCCTGAGCTGTTTATATTGTGTAGTCAAGAATGAGTCAACAGTCGGAAGATCTCCATAACCAGTGAACTGGTATTTTTCTAATGACTAATGTATGATGTTCTAAAAAACCACGCATGGATAATTGATCCATTCAAAGTACAAGATAAACCAGGGGATTTTAATGTAACAGAGTACAAAAGGCTCGTTGATAGGGTTTTAGTTTCAACACTGCAAATAAATATTAAGAAACTACCACTTGTTGAGTTTAGTTATCATAAAGAATCCCCCACAATTCATTTCTATTGCTGCCATAAGAAATTACAACAAACTTAACAACTTAATACACCACCATTATCTCACAGTGACGTAGGTCAGAAGTCCAGATGGGTTCGTCTGTGTTCTCTGCTTCGGGTCTTACCAATGCTGAAGTCATATTATCAGCTGGGCTGGGCTCTTATCAGGAGAATCTGAGAAAACATTCCCTTCCAAGGTTGTTATCAGAAGCCACTTTCTTCTGAGCTTGTTTTGAGGTCCCTGTGGCCTTACTGGCTGCCACACAAAGGCAATTATCAATATCTAAAGACTACGCGCATTTCTTCTTAAATAGAGCCTGTAGTTTGAAACCACCAAGGACACATTAACCACTTCTCACTTCCAAATACCTATGACTTCCTTGCCTGCTACTGGAAAACATATTTAAAGCGAGCTTATAATTAGATGATTTCTATTTGTTCTGAAACTAATAAAATGGTAAGAATATCTCATTATAAATATATATTCTCAAAGTTCAGAGATTGTCCATAGTTAAGAGTTATCTGTAGGTCAGTGCTTGAATTGTTCCTGGAAAGGGTTACAATGTCCCTCTTGGTCAACCACCTCTCCTTTTGAGGCCTGAGTTTCAATCTGTACTCCAGCCCCAGACAACATACAGCGTCAGTTTGAGTGTAAGAGCCAAGCTGAGAATCTGGCTGCCCTTCATTCAGCAAATTTACAAGCATGTCATATAATGCAATTTTTGTTTTGAAAAATACAATTATTTTTTCATGGATATGTGCTGTTTATCACATAATAGGTTTATAATATGCAAGAACACACACAATTCACTCTTTTTGCTGTTCAGCTCTGTGAAGCTTTTGTTTTGAGACAAGCTCTCAGGAAGCCTAGGCAGGCCCTGAACTCACTATATAACTGGGGATGAACTCCTGATCTTCCTGCTTCCGACAGCCAAGAGCTGAGAGTCCAGGCAGGTACCACTATGTCTAGACCCACGAATGCATAGAGTTGTTGCAGCAACAGTTAGAGGTCCAATAACTAAATCAACTTCGTGTGTATTTCATTTCATTCAACTCTTTCCCCATTTCATCCCTATAATCCTGTCTTTCTGAGAAGGCCGCACAAATGTAAGCACCCTTTGAAGTCTGACTTCTTTGAATGAGAAAAACGCATTTGAGCTTCATTCATACAGTTGTGGGAATCAGTAGCAGCCACTGGAGATGAGCTACCTTTCAGCTAACATGTTTTTTAATTCATCTGCATTAGACTTAGTAAAGCCCCACTGCTCTGAGATGTGGATCATCTGGCAGCTGAGGAACACCGACTTGGCCTTTCGTGACACCTCAGTAACATGTTCCTTGTTCTACAATTTGGTGCACATGGACATGATAACCTTGCCAATGTGCACCCTAGCCACTGTGCCCTGGGGCTCTCCAAAAGGCACCCTGCATACCTGTCTGGAGTTTGTTGGCCCCAGCATAGGACAAAAGATTGTGGATGAATTCCCAGGGGAAGACTGATTCTCTGCCTCTAAGCAGTCTTTAATCGCATATATCTAGGGGTGGGGCCTTGTGAGATCTCCAGCCAGGTTCTCCTTCCTTTTCAAATCTACGCATCAGGGCAACAGTGTACTATAATCACCTACTCCACTCCTCTCGGCCTAGATCTTCATATACATGTCCTCAAATGTCCTCACACACCATCATACTCTCTTGTCTCGCAGAGATATCTGCAGACTTTTCTCTTGTACTCCCAAGAAGTCTTCTCCATGTGTGTTTCTGTTACAGAATCCTCTTATATCTCCCTCTTCTCCCAAAGTCCTCCAATTCCTAATATATCCCCCATTTCTCTTTCTTATCACATTGTCTTCTCAGTTCAATTGAATCTGTTCTATGGAAACCACACTATATGCTAATGACTGTAAATAGATTAATGAAAATGACGAATAAAAGCCATGCTCTCTGGGCAATTATAGCCAGTGTGTAGGAGGGAAGCAGCCACTACATCCCAGGAGGACTGGGAGTGGGGGTGAAGGGACCGAAGGAGGATAACAAACTGCTTTGGGTACAGAGAGGAAGGATAACCAGCAAAGGGACACCAAGCATCAGGTAAGCAATGTGTAAACTGAGAACTAAAGGAGAAGTTTTCTCGACAAAGCAGGAGTTCCAGGCCAAAGAATCGGGGTTGTAAAGATCTTCAGCTGAAGGAGCACGTGGCAGGCTTGAGAAGCTGAAAGGAAGAGGCGGCAAGTGTCTTGAGGGAGAGAGACAATCAGTGAGGCGCACTAGATCGTTCAGAGGTACTGTAGTCAGAACTGACTGAGGGCCACAAACAGGAAGCTGTAGCTCTGTCTAGGCAGGAGACGCTGGCAATAAGGCAGGGAGTGGAAACCAGCCGGAGGAACGAAAAAGCCATAGGTGGGAGACAGGATCAGAAGGACTTCCAGATGAGATGAGCAGAGGCAATTAAATCAAGGCCAACTCTGAGGTTTTGGGCTTAAGAAACGAGCTTTTTCAAATACAGAATCATGAAGGAGGACTGGTTTTAGTTCAAAGAGGAATTAAGGACATGGTTTTCAGCCAGTCATGGTCGCACGTACCTGTAATCCTACCACTTGAGAGGCTGCTGAGGCCGTGAACGGTGAGCCAGAGGTCTATCTGGGCTACATATTAAGATTACCTCTCAACAAAAAGGGACATGATTTGAGGCACAGTGAGTCACTAAGAAGATACCAGTACAGAGAGATGTAAAGCTCAGAAAAATCGGAACTGACAGTGATGGTGTGGAAGCCATCCAATTGTACAGGGTAGCTGAGACCAACCATTCAGGACACGGAAGGCGTCCGAGAGTGGGAATGCAGAATCAGAGGAAACAGCTTGAGCCAGGCTCTCGAGAAACACCCAAATTTTATCAAGAAATTTTGTTATTTGACAATTTCAAGCATGTATATAATGCATTCCAACTATTTCCTCCACCCTCTCTTGCTTCCCTCCCACTCTTGCTAGAAACACCCATCTTTTAAAACAATTTCTGAAGTGTTAGAAAAGGAACCTTGGGCCATACATATATTAGCCAAGCAGTTTGCCACTTATATAACCTCAGACCCCTAAAATATTTCGAAATATTTAATTGGCACATAACATGCAACACAGTGTGATGTTTTGATGCATGTGCACAGTGTGTAATCATTAGATTAGGATAACTGATGTGACCATAACCCCAAAGGAGTCTTTAAAACTCCTCTTTATTTTATTATTTCATGTAAATGGATGTATGTCTATGCACCATATGTGTATAGTGCCTTCGAAGGCCAAAGGAGGCATTGAACCCCCTGTAACTGGAGTTACAGATGGTTGTAAGCAGCCAGGTATATGCTGGGAATCAAACCAAGGTCCTGTGCAAAAGCAGCCAGTGCTCTTAATATCCAAGGCACCTCCCCAGCCCCACCTGAAATAAACTTACTTGTATGGGAAACATTCAAGATCTTCCTCAATAGCTGTTTTAAAACATTAATTGTTGTCAACCCTAAGTAACCTATGAAGACATGGCACATTAGAAGCTATCTGCCCTATACAATTGTGCCCAGGTGCCCATTAACCATTGACTCCCCATCGCCTTCATTCCATGTCCCTCTGAGGCTCTGGCAATCATTCTTCAGTTCTCTAATTTTATGAAACACCAATTCTTACTGTCTGAAAGAGGAGCAGGAGCCAAAGAAAAAAGGAGTTCAAGAGGTAGGGTGAAAACCCATGGGGGTGTTGTGTCAGAAGCCAAGAAGGTTATCTCACAAGGATACTTATGAAGGGTATAGGAAGCTGTAAGGAAGTAAGGGAAGCTAAGGCCTCAAAAGCAGCCATGGGGTTTTTTTTTGACATGGGGTCACTGGTAACGAGAAAGTCTTGGTTTGGTGGAATGATCAGGTAGCACTACTTCCCCTGACGCAGACCCACCGACTCTTCCCAGAGTCCTTTTGTCCTTATTCCTGCCTCAAGTTGCTGTTGTTTGTCCTTCTAGATTTCTTTAATCTTGTTTCCTTCTTGTTGTTCTGTGAATTTTTGTTATTTGAGACATAGTCTCATTTTGTAGTCCAGGTTAGCTTGAAATTCACCATGTACCACAGGTTGGCCCTGAATCCATGGCAATCCTGTTTCAGCCTCTGATTGTATGAGGATCATGGGCACATGCCATGCCCGGCTTTATGCCATGCTTCATAGAACCCCTGGCTTCCTGCTTGTTAGGCAAATGTTCTGCTTATTAAGCTATATCCCCAGCTCTAGACTTCTCTTTCCATCACACCATCTCGTGATGAAAAGACCTTGCTTTAGCTAGATGACTTCCATTCTCTTACCTCTTCCGCCCTCTTCTCCTCGTCCCTTTTCAGACCTTTCTTTTCCTCCCTTCGTTCTCACACTCACTCTTCTCCTTAGCCAGTGCCTGCTCTCCCACTTTCCTTTGTATTCTTCTCCATCGTCTTCCTAGGTAGGCTTGCTGGATCTCAGCCGGGGTCTCAGCAGAATCATCACTAAGATCCCTCCCAACCTCAAAACCCAGGGCTTATACACTTTGGCATGGGGCCACCAAGATCTGTCAATGCCGACCTGTGTGAAGCATTGTTAGAACCTAGTCCTTGAATGCTGGCCAACACAGTAACCACATCCTTCGAACACAGTGCCCTCATCCGCCCTGGCGCCTGCCCGTAAGATTCCTGCCTTTTCCTATCCTCAGTTGCCCAGTATCACTGAGAGCTGATAAGCTGCCCCAGCACCATGAAGTCAAACATCTTGCCTACAGCCAGCGTTTTCGAAGTGTCAAAACACTTTCAGATTCATTAGTTCAGGCTTGAAGAGTCAGCTGTGGGGAGCCTGGGAAAAAAAAGGATGGAAAGATTTGCTCATGGTCACAGAGCTGGTTAGAGGATTAGCGTGTTATCCTTATTGCCCCTGCAGCCTTGCCTGCTTTCATACTGAGTCCCCAGGCCTGAATGCAGGCTTCACTGACCTTAGCTTGTCCCAGCCTGCCACGGGAGACAATCCTGAAGAGTCTCTTGGGCAAGCATACTATTTGGGGGGGGGGTTGTCAGTGACCCATTCATACCTGCAAGGCGATGAATTCTGCTTTGCTTCACTGAATTCTCCCTAGGCAACAGATCTGTTTGCTTTGATATTACTTAAAAAAAATAAACACCTAAAGTACACTGATTCAGAGTCCAAGTCCAGAGCGGGCCAGGTTTAAGTACTCGGGTGTGCTTCTGCTCTGCATTAGCTCAGTGAGAGCATGCGTGAGAAAAGTCTCAGCACAGTGGTCCCTAACCTGAAGGCCATTTCTATATGGGATTCCCTAGGAGTCACAGTGTGTCCACCTGAAAGTTTACTCAACTAGACACCTAGATACCAGGTCTAACTCACCTTGAGTTGCTAGGTAGATTCTTCTTTCGCCTCACTGGGCTTACGTTTCTTTGTTGGAGACGGCAGCAGCCGTCTTAGTTTCATAATAGATTGTATTAGCCCTCCCAAGTAAATACTCTCTGATCAAGTAATTCTAGGCCTTGGAATTTGTTGTGGTTATATGGAAGGATGAGATTTCTTCTTTTTACCAGCAGAAAAATGGTATATGACAAAATGTCTGTTTATGGTTAAAGAAATCATTTTACATGATGGACTGCATCACAGGTATTGGAGATTTTCAAGAGCTCTGATGTTTAATTGATATGGGAACAGCTCCCATGGTGCAGTCTTTAGAAAAACACACAGTGAATGTGAGGCTAGCCTGGGCTACATAGACAACCTGTCACGATTTAAAAAAGAGAGAGAGAGAGAGAGAGAGAGAGAGAGAGAGGGAAATGATTTTGTTCCACTTGGTGAGGAACCCTAATCATTGCACTATACAGAACTTTTAAGGGTGCTCAAATGGCATAGTACTTAGTACTTCTGTGTTTGCTGGTGGGGAGTAAGAGGCCTGTTATTATGGCAGCCTCATCAGGCTCACTGTGCAGGACCTGCTCTGAACCCACAGGGACTGCATCTGTAATCTCTCTTGGCAGGAGAAAAGATATTCTTTTTCTGGGAGGGATAAAGAAAAGAAAGGAGGAAGGAGAGAAGATGAGAGAGAGGGAGACTACCCTCATATAGTCAGCTTTATTTATTTATTTATTTATTGAGTTCAGGTCTCATATAACTCAACTGGTGTCAAACCTTCTGAGCCTCCTGCTTCCACCTCCCATAGGCCGGGGTTACAGGCCTGGGCTCCATGCCCAGTTTTATGGGTACTGAGAATCAAACCAAGCTCTCTACCAGCTGACCTACATTCCCTAGCCCAGAAAGCATATGTTTTAAAAAGAGATGCGTATGTCTCTCCCTTTGACTATCAAACTGTTGAAAAAAAAAACAACACAGAAAGAATAAAAAATTCCCCAGGGATCCCATGCTGGGAGACGGGCAAGGCTGGAGCCTGGTGGGAGACGGGCAAGGCTGGAGCCTGGTGGGAGACGGGCAAGGCTGGAGCCTGGTGGGGAAGAAGCCTTAGCCAGGCAAAGGAGGAACTTGCTTCCCAGGAAGAAATTCCACATGAGTTATGAGACCACCTTGCAGGCCAGAGCTAGAGATACAGACAACGATGGGCAGAACTGCCCTGTGGCCAGGATTGCTCAATCTCGCACACCTTCCCTCTACAGAAACCTAATCCTCAGGTCAACACCCGCAAGATGACCTTGCAGAATCATGAGCCCCTTTATTTATTCTTCTTCCCAAAGTTCCCATATTGCATGAATCTCCTTTTTCTGCTTTTTGCTATTACTTGGGTCTATAACGTAGTACAGGCAATGGTGAAGCCTAGTTTGCTGGGTCTGCTAGAGCCCAGGTTTTCACCCTAAAAATTCTGGTAACAATTCTCTGATATACACGTTTTCCCTTGGGAAGTTGGCCTTGGAGGCAGAGTAGGGCTGGGGGCCTTACCAAAGAGCCACAGTGAGTTAAAGAGTTCCTGGGCTCTAGTCCACCCAGGCCTTGTTTAGGAGGGTTACTTCCTGCTGAGCCTTGGGGCTGCAAGCCAGGGACACCTAATGGGCATAACAACACCCTTCTCTCCCCTCCCCCCAAAGCAGGAATGTTCTAAATTCCTCCTTGGCCCAAATCCCCCTCCCCAAAGGTTTCCCCGGGGCTCACAGAGGTCTGCCACACAAAAACGCAGCTGGAGTTTTTGACAGCATAAACATAAAACCCACCAAACATTTCTGAAAGAGTACCTCAATTTTTTCCAGCCTCCAGGGGTTTAATTCTCATCTGTAAGAAGGCTTAGACTTACAGGTGGATTTTTGCAAAGCCGTGGCTAACAATTAGAAATCCCTTACCACCACAGTCTGTGGCCCCTTGGAACCAGTTTACCTTTCTCGGGACCCAGGCCTCAGTCCCCAGGGCCATCTCTTCAGCGCGACCTCTTCAAAAGAACAGCTACTCTGTAAGTATCCTGCTGCAGCTGCTGTGCTTCAGGTCCACTGAGGTGGGCCCTTTCAAACCTAGCTGCACTCACTGGAGCCCATGACGGAGTCAGGGTGGGCTACCTTGGGATGCAGAGAGAAGGATACGGAAGTGGGCACATGGGTTGGTGCTATGTGCTGTCTCCAAGTTGTAACACACTTTGCCGTCTTTTAAGGTGAAGGGCCAGACGATCCTTTCTTCAGATCAGATCATATGAAATGAAGGAACCAGGGAGAATACAGGAGGAAGGGGGCTAGAGTGTTCCCTTTGCCTGACCACAGGGGGCTTAACAGGATGGGAAGCAACAATGCCCTCCTGGGCATGAGAGCTTAAGGGGCAACAGACGGGTTCTCCTGTGACTCTCCTTTCAAGCCCCTCAGTCTCTCCCCATGAATGCCCCCATCTTAGACACTGTTCTTTTCAAGTGTTCTAAAAATAGAGTTGGAGCCAAAACACTCACAGCACCTATAGGTAGGGAGACAGTGGCGGCTTTTTGTCTCACAAATCCTTCCTTTCTGGGGTTCCCGGTGCTTTGAATTATGCATGCTTTTACTTTGGTGATCTGGACAAAAATAAGCCTCTTTTTAAAGGAAATTATAAAATCCCTTACTCTAGGTGTAATTCCCATAGCTGTCGTCTATCAGCTGATGCAGAAAGGTTGAGCCCTTGGGATGTGGGAGTAGGGTACAGGTGAGAGAGAAATGGTCTCAGATTCCTCTGAGGAGCTGTGAAATCAAGGGATGGAGACATGAGGATGACTGGTAAACAGGCTTTGATGGCTTCCATTCTTAACAGAAGGCTGCATCAGGTCCTTCCTTGAGCCAGAGACTCTGATGGTCCTGCCACACTCATGTTTTTGAGGGTATCTTCCATAGAGACACACCAGGCTCCATAGATGGGAAGACTAACAAGGCAACTGCTCTGGCGAGAAGGAGTTAAGTCAGGCGTGACCCTCTTAATCCTCTCCTGCAGTTCCAATCCCTCCCCTAAGGAAGATTAGGTAAAGGTCCAGAGGGAAACTTTCTTGGTCAGCTTTTGGCCATGGAGGATGCTGGCTTCACTCCCAGGAGCCGAATTCAGCTAGCAAGACCTGGAGTCTCTGAATCCTCAAGGTAGGTGGTACCTGACTTTCAGAAGGACCCCTGAAAGAAAGGTTTCTGTTAAAGCCCTCTGCTTCAAACAGCAGCTTCCTAGTCTTCTGTGTATGTAAAAATGGCCTCCTCTCTTCACTGCCTAATTCTACTGATGAACAAAGTCAGCCATAAAGAACTCCGGGGATTTCCACAGCAGGTTGTAGGTACCACTGAGACAAGCGACTAGAACTCTGGACACCCGGG
Source organism: Ondatra zibethicus (assembly GCA_004026605.1). NCBI lineage: Eukaryota > Metazoa > Chordata > Mammalia > Rodentia > Cricetidae > Ondatra > Ondatra zibethicus. Next base: position 30,337 of record PVIU01016832.1, read on the forward strand.
GAAGGATCCTTCATGTTCACGGTGTCTGTCCTCAGTTCTCCTGCTCACCATAGATGAATCCAGCCTGGCTCACTGCACCACCACTGCACCATGGGCTAGTTTGTCAACCTTGTCTTCCTGACCCAAAGGGAGAATTAACTCCCAGGGAGCCAGTTTTCCCATTTGAATAAACTCCCACAGTGTCCTTTCCTCCCTCTCTGAAGATCCAGCCTTCAGGTAGGGCATGTTCTTGGCTGCACTCCCAGATGCTTCCTCTCAGGAGAACTAAGTCAGGCCTGGCTCTCAGGAAAGCTTCTCCTCTTGGAGAACCTTTGATTTTCTTGGGGAAACTGAGGGTTGCTGTTTTGGTTTTGGCTGCTTGTTTTTGAGACAGAGTCTTGTTGTGTAGCTGACACTGACTCTGAACTCCCTATGTAGCCCAAGCTGGCCTCTCACTCGCCACAAGTCTGTCTCTACCTCCTGAGTGTTGGAGTTACAGGTATATGCCACCATGCCCGGCTCAAGCTTCGCCCTGTTGCCATTCCAAGAAAGCTGGGGGTCCAAGTATCTTCTCTGAGAGCCAGCAGTTATTTCCCAACAAAATATTTAAGGTAGTTCTCCACCCATCTGCATGTTTGAAGGGAAGGGACAAGGAATGGAGGAGGGTCCAAGAATACTTCTCAGAAATGGATGATTATAATACTAAAGGATAATCATCAAGTCTCCAGGCAAATGGTAGATGCCAAGGCTTGGACACAAAGGCAGATGTAAAGAACTGCAGCTGCTCAGATACAGCTGAATTGGTGTGCACAGGTGTGTGCACATGCATGGGGGGGGAGGTCAGTCTAAAGGCATAAGGCATGAAATGGGAGGTTAGTGGTTAGAGATGAAACTCAGAAGAAAAGTATGAGGTCAGATGTGAACCTTCTCTCAAAAGGAATCAAAAGTTCCTAAGTCTTTTAAGCATGGCAAGGGGCAGCACGAGAGCTACGGCTGGGTTTGTACTTTAGAAAGATCCTTCATGACTAGCTTGATAATTGACTGCAGGGGCTAAAGTGCAATTAGCGAGACCAATCTAGCCTATGTGACTTCCAGTAGACAAGAGATGTTGGCTGTGTGGGCTAAATTAAGGTTTGGGCAGTGGAGAGGGCAAAATAGATACACTTGTGTTTTATTTTGAAGGCATATCTGGCAAGACTTCATTATGATTACATGTCAAGAAAATGCAAGGAAGTCAGTTGTGGTGGCTCATTCTTATAATCCCAGAATTCAGAGGCTAAAGAGGAAGGCTTGTTACAAGTTCAAGGTCAGCCTGGGCTATATAGCAAGATGCTATCTCAAAAAGAAGAAAAAAACAAAGAAAAGAGAAAGATTGAAGAATCAAGGCTTGCTGCCTTGGGTTTCTGGATGGTGGATTATACTACTGAGATAGGGCATACTGTGTGAGGAACAGTTTAAGGATGGAAAAAAGAGGGCAGAGACTTCCACTTTGTGTGTGTTGAGTTTGGGGTGCCATTAATATATATTAATACATTCGTGGGTGGCCATTCCAAATGCAGCTGTCTAGACAAACCTTGAATTCAAAAGAGAGATCTATGGGAGGGGTATGAATTTAACAGCCATTGTCAAGCTAAGGCAAGAGGTTTTGCTGGGAGTCTGAAATCATCCTGGGCTACACAGTGATGAGTATCAAAGCCAGCCACAGCAACATTGGGAAGTCCTGCCTTTAAAAAGAGAGGAAGAAGAATGGCGGCATTGGAAGCACTACAGGAAACAAGGGAGGCGTCAGAAGGCGAGAGGCAAGGGAAGATGGCAGATAGACGAATGTTAGACCTTAGAATCAGGAAATGATTAACTTTGTTGAGAGCACTCTCAGTGGAGAGCAAACGGCAGAAGCAAGGCTACAGCAGAGAAGTGTGTGCAAAGGTCAAGTGGTGACAGCGATTTTCAAGGGGTTAAAAAGTCCGGCTGAAAAGAGAAAGGTCAAGACTGACAGTAATAGCTGCATAATAAGGGAGCGGTATGGGGGAAGGGAGCTTTAAAAAGTGTTGAAAATGGGAGATATTCACCAGGAAGATGCTTACGACAGAGCCTTGCTGAAATGTGCATCTGAGACCTGGATAGGCACAGTTGTGACCAGAGGAGCAGAAGAAACCCGGTGCCAGGAAAGGACTAGCCCCTTGTCGTAGCTGTGCACCGCAAAGTTTGCTTCATGTGCGTTGGCACCTGTGTTGCTTTGCACAGATATTGCCATCACAGCAGTGCTGATGAGCAGGGCTACCAAGGCTGTGTCTTACGCTGTGAAAGCATGTCACAAGTCTAGCATGCTTTTTCCCTTCAACTGAACAGGCACAATATTCAACAAATGAAGGGAGCAAGGGAGGGAGGGAGGGAGGGAAAGAGGGAGGGAGGGAGGGAGGGAGGAAAAGACAGAGGAGCGCTACTGTGTATTTCTCCATCTTTTCCTCCTCTAGGTATCCCATCTTCTTCTGATCCCCTTCATTCTCTGCACGGGCAACATTTTGGTAATCCTTTCTCTGCAATGTTCATGGACTCATTATAGTCTCCTGGGGTCCCTTGAAACCTGTTTACTGCTTTTATTCTTTCATTAAGCAGCTAGGCAAGCTGGTGCATACTTGTAATCCCAGCATTTAGGAGATAAAGGTAGGAAGCCAAGGGCAACCTGGATTACATAGCAAGTACCAGACCGGTAGGGTCACATAGAAAAACCCAGTCTCCTTTTTTTTCCCTAAAAGCATGTCTAAACAGTTATTTAGGGTTAAGACACTATCTAAGGCATATGAAATACAGACATAAATAAGATACCATTGCTACCATCAAGTAGCTCCCATACAAGCAGAGAAAAATGAGTTTAAACAGAAAATTACAATATAACACAAGTATGTCATGACCTTAGCTTTCTCGCCTATTATACAGTAGAGAGTATTCGTATATCTATCATGAAATGGTTAATAATTAATCAACACATACAAAGTGCTTATAATAGTCTCATGAGAAACACTATATATCCTGGCACAATGGTGCATGCCTGTATTCCTATCACTTGGATGGCTGAGGCAAGAAGACCACACGTTTGAGGCTAGTTCAGGCTACACAGTAGGTTCCAGGCAGGCCTGGCCTAGATAGCGAAATGCTGTCTCAAAGCAAAACAAAACAGAAACTTACAAAAAGGAAGCAATAAGTAGTATGCGCGTTGTTGTAATTATTGTCATTATGGTATGATGGAAGTACATGAATATAAGGTACTAAAATAATATATAAGAGCATCCTGGAGAGATGCTTCAGTGGTAATGGCACTGAATGTTCTTCCAGAGGACTCAGGTTCAAATCTCAGCACCTACACATTGGCTTATAACCATCTATAACTCTAGTTCCAAGGAATCCAATGCCCTTTTTTGGTGCCCAAGGACCCTGCACATATGGGCACACAGATATTTCACAGAGGCAAGACATTTGCATACATAAAAAAATCTTCAGAGAAAATATAGAAGAGGGGCACTGGACCATGTCTAGAACGAAAGCTATCCAAGCTCAGTCCTCAAGACATTCCTTACAGTACAGCCTATGCTCAGACGTGGGAGCACAACACCACATGGGATGACCGCAGAGCTGAGAGCACTTTAGCTCAGCCACAGTGTGGAGTATGAGCAGGTGAACAGCAAGAGGTCAATCCTGGGGCTCATGGAGCACAAACGGATTTGGATTTGTTTCCCTTTGGTCAACAGTGGGCCACTGTAATGTCTTAAGAGTAGTGACTTGTTGTGAAAGCACGAAGACTCGAGCTCAGATCCCCAAGAAAAATGTAAAAAGAAACTTTGGGTGTGGAGGTGTGTGCACTCAGAATGGGAGAGGAGGAGGAAGATTGCAAGGCTTCACTTGGCAGCCAAAACAACAAGCTACAGGTTCAGTGAGAGGACCATCTCAAAAAAAAAGGCAGAGGGTGAGGATATAGCTCAGTAAGTAAAGACACTTGCTGCCAAGTCTAACAGCTTGCATTTGATACCGTAACTCACATGGTGGAAGAAGAGAACCAATTCCCCACAAGTTGTCCTCTGACCTCCACATGCATGCACATGTATGCATAGATGCATGATAAATTACCAAAAAATTAAAACATGCCGGGCGGTGGTGGCGCATGCCTTTAATCCCAGCACTCGGGAGGCAGAGGTAGGTGGATCTCTGTGAGTTTGAGGCCAGCCTGGTCTACAAGAGCAAGTTCCAGGACAGACAAGGATACACAGAGAAACCCTGTCTCGAAAAACCGAAAAGAAAACAATTCAAAATATAAGGAGAAAAATCAAGAAAATACCTGAAGTCAACATCTAGTCTCCACAGGTCTATGAGTCAAGTGGCATCCCTCGCCCCACCCCGTGAATATTTATTTGTGTATGAGTCCACACACCTACGTGTCGGCACATAGACACACACTCAAATGACTTTTTCAGATTAACGTGTTGAAAGATCACCATGGCAACCGTATGGAGACTGAATTGGAAGAGAAGACTGGAGTAAGAGCAACTACAAAACTACTGTTTCCCGAGGCGAGGAAGGTAGGATGCTGAAACCCTGCACTAGAAAGTAATGGTGGAGATGAGACGCGAGAGTCACACATTTCAAGTAGCTCAGAAGACAGAACTAGTGGAACTTCATAGTTGCGCAAGGATAAACGGGAGCAGGGTGTCAAGGATCACTCCTGGGATACTGGTCTGGATGGAGAGGGTTACCATTTGGTGACAACATGAGACCCAGGCAAGTACTGATCAGGAGGTACAGAGGGGGAGGTGCTGTGTTCTTTTGAAAATGTCAAATAAGGTTGTCATAAGATTTTCCATGCTCCCACTGAGCTAAATCCCAATCCTCCTGGAATTTTTTTATTAGAAGATCCCTTTGCCTGTGCTGACTATTAGGAGAATTTCCACTGAAAATTCAGATTTGGATAGGGAACAGATTAGGTAACAGGGTAGGTGTGCTTGCTCATTTCTAGAGTTTTAATTCAGGAAAGAATGGACCCCTGAGCACGGGAAAGAGAGATTTTAAAACATTTGCTTGTTTTAGTTTATGCATATGAGTGCTTTGCCTGTATGTATGTCTATGTATCACTTGGGTGCCAGGCACCTGCAGAAGCCAGAAGAGCGAATCGGAACTGGAGCTGGAGTTACTGACAGTTATGAGCCCCCATGTAGATGCTGGGAATTGAACCCAGATCCTCTGGAAGAGCTACCAGTGCTCTTAACCACTGAGCTATCTCTCTAGCCCCACTCCCCAAGTTTTTTGAGGAAGATGAAGATGGAGTAGCAATGCTGTATTGAGCTGAAAATCAGTGGGCTGAACAGTCTTGCAGAAGGTGTGGGGAGGTGTGTGACCTTTGTAGCTTGAGCATTGGAAAAGAGTGAGAAATCTGCTAACGCTGCAAAATCCCATCTATCGCTGAATGACTGCTTACTAACTCTTGCGAAGCCCGCTAATCCGGGAGCAGTTTCTCTTTCCCCCCACTTTTTCTATTGTCTCCGATAAACCAGGGACTTGGAGGACTCCTAGGACCTGGAACAGCTTTTCTCTAGAGACCTCCCACGTCATTTGAGAGGCTGGTCATAGGATCATCTGTTCGGAGAGGAGACAGGAAATAGCCAATGTCCTATACCTTTAGGGCCCCTTATGCTACCTTGCAGGGAGGGATGGATCTGGGCAAGGCTAGAAAGACCTGATCTCTCAGAGAACGGACAGGAAGCTTTGCTGCTCACCCTGATCTGCCCTGGAAGTACATTATTGCCTTAGGCAAAGTGATTCTGGGCTAAGCCAGTACTCTTTTTAGTCCCTTGGCTATTAGCAGCCGCTAGCAGACTGGAGTCCAAGGCCACATTCTAAGACTTGTTCCACATGATCCAGTCTCCTGGAGTTTGGCCTCAGTCTGCAGTTGAGGGGCCCCGTGGTGCAGTTGCTTGGCAATATGTTAAATAGCAGGCCTTGGAGACTAGCAGCGGGTTAACACAGCACAAACTGCTATTGCCACCGCTACCTTCTCGGAAAGCAGCCACCTGTCTGGCCCCTGCCTTTGTCTGACTGCCAACTTAAAGCATGCGCCTACGCAGGAGGTGATGACATTTTGGCTCTACCTCCTCAGGTTTTTTTTTTCCTTTCTCATGTGTTATTTTTTTAAAGATAACAAAGGTCAAAAGGCATCCAGCGTTTTCTGGTTTCTCATAAGCTTCTGGTCAATATTTAATCTGGTTTATGGTGGCTTTTTTTAAGGGTTTCTAGATGCCTTCTTGAGCCTGCTTGTGGCCACCCACAGACACTTGTAAGAAGGAAAGAAGTCAGCTTGCCAGAGACACTGTGAAATGAGGAATTAGAGTTCGGGATCCAAGAAACAAGAGCAGCAGCCAAAAGACGAGTGAACGGGCTCCGAAAGAGACTTATATTGAGAGGTCTGCCATGGCCTCCCTTGGCGTCCAACTGGTGGGTTACATCCTAGGCCTTTTGGGGCTCTTAGGCACATCGATTGCCATGCTGCTTCCCAACTGGCGAACAAGTTCTTATGTTGGTGCCAGCATTGTGACAGCCGTTGGCTTTTCCAAGGGCCTCTGGATGGAGTGTGCTACGCACAGTACGGGCATCACCCAGTGTGATATCTACAGTACACTTCTAGGACTTCCTGCCGACATCCAGGCTGCCCAGGCCATGATGGTGACATCCAGTGCGATGTCCTCACTGGCCTGCATTATCTCTGTGGTGGGCATGAGATGCACAGTGTTCTGCCAGGAATCGCGAGCTAAGGACAGAGTGGCTGTTGTGGGTGGAGTTTTCTTCATCCTTGGCGGCATCCTGGGTTTTATCCCAGTTGCCTGGAATCTTCACGGCATCCTTCGGGACTTCTACTCACCACTGGTTCCTGATAGCATGAAATTTGAGATTGGAGAGGCTCTTTACTTGGGCATTGTTTCAGCCCTGTTCTCCTTGGTGGCTGGAGTCATCCTCTGCTTTTCCTGCTCTCCTCGGGGGAATCGTACCAACTACTATGATGGCTACCAGGCCCAGCCTCTTGCTACTAGGAGCTCTCCAAGGCCTAGCCAACAGCCCAAAGCCAAGAGTGAGTTCAACTCCTACAGCTTGACTGGGTATGTGTGAAGAACCAGGGGTCAGAGCTGGGGGGTGGGGTGGGGTGGGATCTGGGACTGCAAAAACAAGTAGTGGACAATGTCCCGAGGGTCGCAGGCAAGGGATATTGCCACTGAATCATGTGTAAGGTGCTGCTGAGGATAGACTGACTTTGGCTATTGGATGGAGTGAAGGCAGAGATGGGGACTGGTGTGACAGCATGTATGTGGAATTGCCAAGGACACTCACCAAGCCAGCCTTTCTATTTCCCTTACCTTGCTTCACCAAGGCACCTCCTGTACCTTGAATGCTCAACCTAGAGCCACTTTTGGCTAAGCCCAGAGTGCCTCTGGCTACTGTTGGCTCTTAACTCAATTGCTGGGGGACAGAGAGAAGAAAGAGCGGTGGCTTCTGTGAGCATGGATCTAGCTCCCTTCTCAAACCTCCAGCCAAAGAAATGGACTGATCAGAAGCAGGCCCTGAGGCCTCTCTCCCACTTTTGTTATGACTGTAACCGCGTCCAGACTGGGCTGTGAATGAACTGAAGGAAAAATATCTCATGGCATCCAGCGGAAAGCAACTGGGTGCAGGTGGGACCACCAAACAATCAGAATCACTTCCTCCAATTCCCATACACTTGCGGGTGCATGGTTGCAGGAAAGCACAAGGCTGCAGCACTCCGACTCCACCGAGGCATTGCCAAGAAGCTGCAATTAACAACTACCACCGAAGCCACCTGCCTCCCTCTGGGGTGTCTGGCCTAGCCTCCTGGCTAAGCCACAAGACTTGGAGCCCCAGACAAAGGTTTCCTTGGGGTCAATAAACCAGTTTTTCTAGAACTTCCCTTTAATGTGCAAACTGTAGAGGACTAAGAAAGATACTACGCCTTAACCCTGGGCAAGGAAGAATAAGGACTTCGGTATCTAAGAAGCTGGGTGGACATGGATAGTTGCTGTTGTATGTGCTCCTACTGTTTCATAGAGGAAGCCCTACCAGAAACTTCAGACTTAACGGAAAAGGAACCCTTCGTTCGGGTCTATACTCAGAGCACTACAGAGCCTTCGAAAGACCATCGTTCCAGATAAGTTGTTGGTCACTTTTAATATTCGTGTCATCGCCCATCAGAAGATATTTTGGCAGGTATGCGAGGTCTCCAGTGTGAACATCTATGACATGAGTGATAGCTGAACTGCTGTCTGGGATTGTGCTTGAGGTGGGGGAACAGAGAGTGGTTCTCAGCCGAACAGTTTCACTTTAAAGGTCTTAAAAGGCTCCATTTCCCCTGTGATAGGTGGGAACCAGAAACAGGAGACTTTTCCCCCACCAGCCTATTATCACCAGCTTCAGAAGATTCCCAGCACGCCTCGTCCAAATCTCAGTGCCAGCCAGGGAGGCCCGTCCATGAGGTTTCCTCTAACATGCCTTTCCTTTTTCTGCCATGTTACCTATGTTCAAGCTGTTTTACCGACCTGGAAGCCATTTCCTCTTCACATCCCCATGCTTGGAGAACTTGCTCGGCATCACCTCCTTCATTGAGCCTTCTGACCACTCCTTCCTGCTCATACCGCTCCCTCCTCAAATTCCCCAGTATATAAATTGCTTATTAGTCATAATTTTGATTGATAACTAGATAGTCCTCGAATGTGCACGTGTGTGTGTGTGTGTGTGTCTGTCTGTCTGTCTGTGTGATATCAAAAGTTCACTGTAAGTACTTGGAGGGCCGTTGTTATCTCTTAGACCTGTCTGTATGTATACGCAAGAGTGTAACAGTGCTGGGCACACACAAGATGATCAATAAATGCTTGTTGATTGAGCAATTGTTTTATTGACTAAAAAGGGTTAAGATATGGTGCATGTGGTGGAAAGGAATTGGGTTAAGGAGGGGCAGAAAATTCCAGGTTTTGAGACTACAACCAGACTATATGACAAGACCCCCACAAAAGAAATGAAGTCTTCATCTTGCCCAGGCCTTGTTCTTTCTCAGAAAAATAATTTTATTTGAAAATCACCTAATTGGAGTTGGTTATTAAATGGTCATGTGCTTATTTCCTCTCATTCTCCAACTGATGAACATGAGGAAGCTGAACCTGAACTGATTATCTCCATTTGGCATATAGGAAAATGAAGACCCAAACAAGTAAAGGTTTTCTCAGGGCTACATAGCTGGAGTTAGTGGCCTAGTTTCTTGACTCTGAAAATAGGACCATGCTGATTCAACAATATTTACAGCCAATAAGAACAGCCTTCCAGAAATTCCCATGTAGTTTAAAGAAATCTACTTAGGGCCTGCAAAGGAACAATGAGATTTGAAGGCTCCCCTGTTCACCCAGGAAGGTGATCTTGGGAAGTGGGAATTCATAAAGCATTACTACTTGCCGCTCCTACCGTGCTAGCTGTCTGAGCAGGGGTGCCAGGTTGTCATCTAAGATCCAATATCTCAGTCCTAAATCCTCCAACTCTGGGGGAGTTAGGGATTCCAATGATTTGACTTCATAAGGCAATAACAAAAGACTACGAATAAGGGATACAACGCTAAACATAATGGGGCCCTATGAGTACAGCTTAGCTAGTCCTTGAATTTAGTGGGCATCAGCATATAGCAGCTGGTTATTACAAACACCAGCCTTGCATGTCTGAAGTGGGCCCTCTTTGGTGCACAGGATTGAAGACAGTATCCAAGTCCATTTAGAAGGAAGGTCAGGGTAGAGGAGGACCCGCTGCATGGTAAGAAGTCATCTCCTGTCTGGTGCCAGAATTCCTAGTTCTTGACTTGGGACAAATGGAGGCTGAAAGATGGGTTAGTTTTGACGACTCTACCTTGATGGCTCCTGAGTCTGGATGGCTCTGATTACCCACCATGTGGCAACCAAGGCAGTTTCATCCTCGCAAACACCTCAGGGCAGTAGGTTTTTCATAGGAGAGGCAATGGAGGACCAAGGTGGTGAGTAAAGGCTCTGAGTTTACAGAGTGTCAGAATCTGGATATAAAGCTTGGCAACTATTCCCAAGGTAACATGGATCTGTGCGTCTAATCCAAGAAGGTATGTGCGGACATTGCTCTTCAAATTTGAGGACTCCTGCTCTCTGGTTGCCATGGCCTACAAGAGTTCATGAAGGAAGTGAGCCAAATAATTGCCCTTTGGTTTAGGCTGAGGCTGTCCCGGTGCCTCCTATAGGCTTTCTTTCTTTTTTTCTTTCTTTCCTTTCTTTCGTTCTTTCTTTCCAAGACAGTGTTTCTCCATAGCTTTGTTTGTCCTGGAACTAGCTCTGTAGACCAGGCTGGCCTTGAATTCACAGAGATCCACGTGTCTCTGCCTCCTGAGTGCTGGGATTAATGGGGTGCACCACCACTACCCAGCCCTACAGCCTTTTTTAATTAAGAAAATTTAAATGGAAGGAATTAAAAGTTCATCCTTGACTAGAAAAATCACAGCCCACCTGGTAAAAAGCCATGGGTCCCTTTGGTTGGTTGAGCAAGGAAAGCTTTGCTCTGAATGGCTTCCTAGAAATTTCCTGAGTCCTGGTCCAAACTGAACAGTTTCCAGCTCCTTCATTGCCTTTCCATCATAAAGTAATTTAGATTAACCATAGACTGAGGGCATAGTAAAGGCCATTGTGTTAATGCCCCCACCTCATAGCTCTGGACCTTGTACAAAGAAAGATGTTTTTGGCCTCTTTCTTTCCTCTGATACTAGCGTGACTCATGTTTTCTCCTCTTGGGGCCCTAGTGACCCATTCTTGTGTGATCATTAATGGAGGTGGGGAGACCGAAACTGCCTTCTTAGTGGAAAGGCAAGCCCCATTCTAAGCCCTTTATCCAGTCAAAGACTCATTCAAAACTTTCCAGCCTCTGAGCCAGCCAGTCAGCCAAGCCACACTGCCTGAACTCTTGTTCAGTGTAAAATGTGCCAAGTAAGGGCTCTGAGGGCGACAGGAATGAACAGTGGTAAGTGTGTGCCCGGAGGAAGTTGACAGCTTAGGTGGGAAGAAAAGTCATGTACATGTAACTTTAGTACAAAGCAGACTGTCCCTGAAGAGATGGGGGGGTGCCTAAGATCACAGGTGTCAGGGGCAAATATTTATATAAATCCTCTGAAATCCCAAGCCATTTGAAATAAGGATCCAACACTATTTGAACCTGGGAAGGTTGAAGAAGGATGATTGAAAAACCAACCCGATTTCTTCCAGCTGAAAGTTCTACAGGAGCTTGGGAAATAGAATGAAGAGCCATGCTGAGGAGGAAATAGGGCTTCGTTGTATAGGTAAGCCATTATCCTCCAGAGTTGTTCTCACCAGACCCTCTATGGGGCTTCAAGAGAAGGAGTGACCCTGGGGCTCACAGGGCTCAACCTGCCCTCCTCTATCTCCTTCCTTTAGGTAGTTCTTCGGAGATTGCTTGGACAGCAGAAGCAGAGTCAGTGCGGGTATCCTGGGCCCTCTTGGCTCTGGACTAGAGTATAAACACAGTGTGGGAGAAGGAGTGGTATAGGTGTGACACAGGAGGGTAAATGAGGACTTGCAGGACCAATTGCTCCCTCTCTCCGGATGAGCTGAGGATCTCTTTATGCCTGTAGTAGATGCCTGCTCTGGCTACAGAGGCCAGACTGTAAAGTGTGTATCTTCCTCCTCAGCTGGCTGAAGCCTGGCCCTCACCCAGCCTGGTCCCTCCAACCAAGCGGCTCTCTGGCTTTGAGGAGACCTACTGTTATCTTAAGAAGGAAAGGAACTTCAAACAGGAAGTCCAGCAGGTTATCTCTCTCTTCTGCCCTGAGTTCATTTAGTTGTAGTGTGATCAGTAATAAAGGATTAGCAGGTGGCTATCAGGTACACTGCTACAGAGACCCTGATCTGACCACACCCTCTTCCTCCCACAGCTGACCACACTTCTGGGAACCCGGACTCTTACCATTTTCTATTCCAAGAGTCAATGCTCTAGATGACAAGCAGGGCTTTGACAAAGCAGGAAACACGGTACAAGGGCACACCCTCCCATCCTTTTGAGGAGAGAGTTGCTGCTTTTTTGTTGTCACCCCTGAAGTCCTGTTTCTTCAGAATGACCCTCTCACCACTTCACAAGCCACCCAGGAGGGCTTTGAAGAAGTCCACACACACTCATGATCTTGTGGAGAGAGACCACTAAGAGCATTTGTATACTTTAAAAAGAGAGTGGAGGCAGCAAGGTGGCACATTAAATGGCAAATGAGTGGCGTGGCAAGCACAGCATTTATACACACTTACCACTCTGAGATACCTGAAACAGTCCAGCGAGAGCCGCTGGAGACAAAGGGCAGGAGTAAAGAGAGAAAAGGCTCCTTGGAACTTTGCCTGAGTTTGCTTGGGGAATGGGATGAAAGAGGATGGAGTAGCAGCTCCCACAAAAGACCATCTGATGACACTGTGAACACCCCGGTCTCCTCATTTAAAGGCACCAAAGAGCTTGGTCTAAAGACCAAGTAAGTACATTTTCTGGGAAGAGAAACACATTCAGCCGCAGATCAGCCACTGACAACAGAAACTGCACTAGTTTTTCAGTTTGGTCCTGAAAGGAGCCAGGAGAGTCCACTTAAAAACAACACAAAACTCCAACAGCAACTGGGAAACACTGGGGAGCAGGAGCTTTTTTTTTTTTTTTAATAATGCATGCATCCTTCAAATAGATGACTCAGCAGCTTCAGAGATGAGAATAGCAGAGAAATAAGAAAAAGGCAGACAGGGCAAGCAAGGGGGTGCTCTCATCCCGTTGGCATTCCAGGACATCGCGCGGGTTAATTTTACTCTTCTTTGTGTAATAATAAACCAGTATGTTCTCAAGTGTCACTTTTTCACTCCTGAGACATGCCCAACTCAGCACAGTCTGGGAAGGGGGGGGTTCAAAGAAGCCAGAGAGAACACTCCAGGCAGAGGCCAACAAGTCCAAGACCTCCCGGAGTGTAGGAATAGGATCCCAATGACTGTTTTGATATCAGGAAAGCTGCCAAGGAACAGCCTGAGTGAAAAACCTGGTCAAGAGGAAATGAATTTCCAGGTTGTTAGGAGAGATATTCGTTACACAAGCTAGCGATTTCTGATCATGAGGGCAGTTAAACATTGTGTGTGATTTGGGACCACTCCTATCAGTGTGGGCTGCCTTTTAGCCTTTTCTCACTGAAAGGAGAAAGACTAGACTGATTATGTGAAGCAACTGCCAAATAGCTAGGTTTCTGGAGTCAGGCAAACCTCAATTTAGAGTTTTTTTCTTAACATTTTGGGAAAGCCATGTCAATCCTCTACATTGGTTTTCTTGTCTGTAAAATAGAACAATCCCACATTTTAGCACAGTCTTGGCATA
>PVIU01016833.1:0-43905 GCA_004026605.1 Ondatra zibethicus
AAAAAAAGGTAGAAAGCAAACAGATTGCCATATTCTGTAATGAATCAGCAAAGTTGATCCCGTAAGAAATTACGCAGAAAGCTAAAAGGGATTTTCTTCAAACGACCATATTCTTATTATACTTTTGTTGCTAGCCTCTGAAAAGTGAAATGTCTGCAAAAAGACTTTTATGATTTCACTGAGTTATATGGAAGACTTCTGACAAAACAAATAAACAAACAAACAAACATAAACAGCAAGCTGAAATGGTGTTAAGTAAGGGATGGATCACAGACACATTGTGGTAGAATTGAAATTTTTATTAATAAAAAATCAAGTTATTTAATATGAAATGTAAAATAAAATCACATCCCATATAATTTAAATGCAACTATATTCAGTAAATGTCATCCTATGAAATAAAAAAAAAAGAAATGGGAATGATTTCTAAATAGTGTCTCTAGGGGGAAAATGGTGGCTTGCTTTTCAGCCAAGCAATAACAATATCAAGACACCTCTACCCCACTGAGCTTTTGGAAGCAAAGGTGGTATGGCTCCCTAGCGCAACTTTTACTGAATGAATGCTCTCTCAGTGTGAAGCCATCTCTAGAAAACTTCCTGAGATCTGACAGCAAGCCAAGGTCACTATCTACCAGGTGCTAGTGGTCAAAGCATATACATACAACCACTATTATCTGTGTTTCCTTACCTCACGATAAGCTTAGATTTCAAAAGCAGATATCAAGACATGATGTAAGAAATACCCATGCCATGAGAGTGAGTCTACTCCTGTCACTGCCTAGAGCGCCAGGACCTAGAGGCTGCATGGCCCAGAGACCTAGGATAGAACTACATATGTCTGAAGAAAAAATTGTCAATGTAATGGTGCCTAACAATTTTCTGCTATACTCATAGATTGGTCCCTAGTCCAATAATCAACAGAGGCTTCATCCAACAGCTGGTCGAAACAAATGGAGAAGCACACAGTCAAACATTAGACCAAGCACAGGGAATCCTGCTAAATGGAGGGAGGAAGGATCGTAGGAGCCAGAAGGGTCAAGGACATCACAAGAAAACCATACGAATCAATCGACCTGGACTCACAAGTTCTCACAGAGACTGAACCGTCAACCAGGAAGACTACATGAGACTGACCCTAAGCACTCTGCATATATATTAAAATTATGTAGTTTAATCTTCTTGTGGGACTTCTAACAGTGGAAGCAGGCACTGTCTCTGACTCTTTTGCTGGCTTTTGGGACCCTCTTCCTCACATTGGGTTGCCTTGCCCAGCCTTAATACAAGGTAAGGTGTTTAATCTTACTACAACTTGATATGCCATGTTTGTTACCTGCCCTTTTCTGAATAGAGACAGTGGAGGAATGGAGGAATGGAAGGGGTCATATGGGAGGTGGGGGAAGATACTGGGAGGAGAGGAAGTAGGGGAAAGTGAGGTAGGGATGTAAAATGAATGAATGAGAAAGAAAGAAAGAAAGAAAGAAAGAAAGAAAGAAAGAAAGAAAGAAAGAAAGAAAGAAAGAAAGAGAAGAAAGAAAGAAAGAAAGAAAGAAAGAAAGAAAGAAAGAAAGAAAGAAAGATTTTTTTATATAGGCTCCTAGGAAAGAAAAGACCTGATGGAAGATATGTCCACAGTGCAAAAGTGGCATGACAGTTATGGGGTAACCAACGTTTTCCATGTGGGTGTAAGGCTTGTTCAACTGAAGTGATTTAATGCCTGGTGCTGTAAATCTGATCAAAAACCCATGACTAGGGAGATCACAAGCCTTATAGTGGAACCTTCCATTAATGCTTTGCTAAATTCCATTGCTGTCAAACTACATTTTAAGTACTTATTTTTATATTTATAGCCATAGATTTTTTTGCTACTATTAGTTCAGAGAACCCTCATTTTAGCAGTGGGTAGTGATTATTGCAAAGACTCAAAACTGGTCAAAATAGCAGGTATAAAGAACTGAACACTCAGTTGTAATGGGTTATCATATCAACATCCCTCCATTCAAGGATCAAGGAACTTTGAAGAAGTGGGACAGAAAGAAGGTAAGAACATGAAGATGCAAGGCAAGGTATAAAATGCAGAATTCTGGACATGACATGGATGCTGCGTGCATGATATCACAACATTCGGGTTTGAATTAGAAAAACCTACACAAGATAAAGCAAGTCAAAATTCCAACGTGGCTGGGGAAGGACCCCCAAGGAACTACTCCTACAGGATGACCTGGTACAAGTTGGTGGCTACTGAAGGAGGGAAATAGAATCACTCTCCTTTGGGGATGTGGCCATGTGTTAGTTGCTTGCGTTCCCATGGATGAATACATATGTAACACTAAGTGGACCAACAGGATTAGTAATAATAAAAAAGACATGAAATTTAGAGGAAGATTAGGTGGAACCACTAGTGTGAATTGGAGGGAGGTAGTCGTAGATGAATGAAACTTTCAAAAGGTCAGACTTACTATTAAGAAAAAGAAAGATCTGGGCAAAAGCAATTTCACTTTTATAACCTAGCTTCCTCACTCATACTGTATTAAATCTGTTACACTATCTTCTTAGGACATTTAAAGGCAGACTATTGTCGTTTATACTCAAAAAGCCTGAAGAAATACTATATGGGAATTAAGTTTTGGCAGAGTAAGTATTTTCAGAGTATAAGTATAATTAATTACACTCAACTAATAGAGGAAGAACAAAATAATAAGAATTAATATGCAAATCCAAATGTTTCAAGGACTGAAATAAATGCAAAGTCAAGGTAATCATTTAGATCTATTTCATCCAATTATTTCAAGTGGATGAAGTGTAGTGGATAGTTATTTGAGTAGGTCTTGACATTTGTCTAGAAGTAATGCATTCAGATCCATTATAAAATTTCTCAGCAAAGAATCAAAAGTCAAGTCTATCAATCACGAAGATTTTGCTAATATTATCTTTCATTTTATTTACTTCCTTGCAAATTTTCTTTATTATCGTGTTTTGAATAATTTTTACACCAATAATGGTCAAATGAGAAGCTCGTTAATTCTTCTGTGCAAATGAAAAAAAACCAAACAAACACAAAAAACCTAGGCAAAATTGTTGAACAACTGCACACTGCAACTACATATACTCATACAGCTTTTCTTAAGCAGATAAATACTAGAAACAAGTCATCATTTTCTAAGGAGGGAGTTACCAAAGCATATAAGAAATGCATGCAGGAGAAAACTCTATTTACTATAAATAATTTATTGGCATAATTAAAATACATTTATTATTGTAATATGCCACAATAAAGTTCTTTAATCCTTTAAATCAGTTTATCAAAAAGCTAACCTAACTGCATTTTAAGTACCAAAAATAATAAATAAAAGAATATGTTTTGTTTTCTCCATTGTGGAGACAAAATCAAGATTTAAGATAAACATGATATATCTGATAGATGTGTGGCTTAATTATCACCAATATGGACATTTGGAATATACCCAGCAAACTATCTGAATAAGTAAAACAATGCTATTGAAGTGGTAGACCACTTTCTCTTCATTTGTTGGGTGAAAATCATGCTATGCTACTTTGTTTAAATAAGAAATTCCAACTGCTTTAGACCTATTTCAGTTTTGACTTTACTTCCCCTGGGCCTTTAATTTATTCTGACTGTTTAATTGCTTGTGCCATAATTTTAAATATAGGCTTGTGTTTTGTATATTATGTAATTAAATTGTATAAATTGTGAGCTGAATTTTATGGAACCAGAATTACTATACTTACTGCATATCCTCATTTATATTTTTTCCAATATATAGCTTACAAACAAACTGTTAAAATTCTTTATTCAGTTTGTATTTACCAGCCATTTGTTTTTATCTGACAAAACTGTAATGCCTGGAAACACATAAGCAATAATTTTTTTTTAAAAAAAAAGGCTGATGAATTTATGGTGTTTATATCCTAAAAGGACAGATTCACTACACCTTCTTTTTGTATAGCCTCAGTGAGAATCTGTTGTCTATAGGACTGATTGCTAAATAATCATTATGAATAATTGTAAAATTTTTTCCACAGGCTAATGTTTTGAACCCTAGGCTGTAAAATTATTTTGAAGGCTATGGAATGTTTGGATCTTGTCAGGTTGGTGGAAATGAATTTCTAGACATGGACCTCTGAAGTATATAATGAGCCTATGATTCCCACCTCTTCTCTCTGCTTCTTGATTAGCCACACACAGAGACATGAATAGCTGATGTATATTCCTGCTGCCAAGTATGTGGAAGTTCTTATATGTCTTTCCAACAATAATGGATTGAAGTTGTGAGCCAAAATGAATCTCTCTTTTCTTAAAATTTTATTCATACATTTTGATTACACCGATAGAAAGGTACCTAAAACAACAAGGTTTTTGTTTGGTTGTTTGTTTTGCAATATGTTTTGCTAAGAGAGCTCATTAAACATAGTGGCCAAAATATATATACTTACTATAGGATAACTGGTTTATTTTCAAAAGTCAGCATTAATCAGTCTAACATAAATTTTCTCTATTAAGATATGCTACCAAAAGAGATAAACTTAGTAGTGGCATATAGCTGTGTAAGAATGATAACAATAGCAAAAAGACATTATTATAAGCAACAAATATATTTTATAGTATAAATGTATATATTTGAGATAGAAAAGTTACAAATTTTGTTAAATCATCTCAGCACAATATTCTAAAACATTTTGTTTATTGAAAATTGTATTGAATTATCTAATAAAATAGCACTTTGTTATATATGTACAAAGTATTTTTAATGGTTACTAGGCTTTAATGAATACACACAGATATATTTATATAGACATTCACATGAAATTTATCTTTGTCTTAATTTCTTTATATTATAATGTGTTCCTGAAACAATTATTGAAAATGTTGATTGTATTTGAACAACCTAGAGAATAGTTATTTATTGATCTTAATAGGTTCTGTTATTCCTCCAAAACTTCTGACCATTTGCAAGGGTAGCATCATTCTCAGCCAAAATAATTTGATATTTATGTTATTCATTCTGTGCTATAGATCTAATTATATTATTTAATAAATATTTACAAAACCCTCTGAAGGAAGTATTCTTTGATTTTCTTTTTTGGTTTTTCAACACAGGGTTTCTTTGTAGCTTTGGTATCTGTCCTGGAACTCATTCTGTAGACCAGGCTGGCCTTGAACTCACAGAGATCCACCTGTCTCTTCCTCCTGAGTACTGGTATTAAAGGCATGCACCACCACAGCCCAGCTGAAGAAAGTATTCTTTAATGCTTTCAATTATGATGATATAATTATAATGGTGAAAGTAGAAACTGAAGTTTGGAGAGAAAAATAAATGTACCCTGCTTTATACCCTGCTAGAGACACTTGCATACCCATATTTGTTGCTCTCTATTCATAATAGCCAGAAATTGGAAGCAGCTTAGATATCCATCAACTGATAAGTAGATAATGAAAATATGGTGCATTTTCTTGATTGAATAATATTCTGATGTTAAGAAAAATCATGTTAGGAAATTCACAGGTAAATGGATGAAGCTTGGAAGAAAATCCAATGAGGTACTTCCGATCCAAAATGACAAATATTGTCTATTTTATCTTTTATGTAGACATTAACTTTTCAGTATAGGTGGTACAATATGATGGAAAAAAAGAATTTAGGTAAGAGGAGAGGATCTCCCAAGGAATGGGAAATAGAATATATTGTTATGAAGTGACAAAGAGTAAATGAGAATAGAATGTTTAATTAGGGAGGGGTATGGAAGAGAAGGATAAAAGATAAAAGAGGAAACATGGGAAGTAGCAACAAACACAGGTGCCCATTTGAAAAGATCTGCTAGGGAGACAATACTCCACCTAGACATTTCAGTGCCACCATGTAAAGACTCTAATGCCAGAAATGAATGGCTTAGACTAGTCAGTGTCTAAGGAGGCCGCATAGAAACCCCCAAACATCACATGCTATTGCCAAAGATATTGTGTGCTCTCTACAATCTGATGGTGAGGCCATGTTGCTGCAGACAGTACTTAAGATATGTCACTGAACAAGGAGAAGTTGAGCTGAGGCCCATGACAGTGATCTGCCTGCTAGATATACTGGTGCAATAGTAACACAAATATTATGGGAGTAGCCAAATACTTTCTGATTGCATTTAAAGACTACTCCATGAGATAGAACCCATACCTGGCACCAAAGTGGCCAAGAATCTGAGATTAGATAAGTCAGGAGCCTAGGAGAAAGACTATTACTATTGTTCTAGTAAAGCGACATAACAACAAAATTATTCTTAATGACATACTGCTATGGCTATAGGTTAGTTTCTTACTGAGCCAACCTCAGAGATGCTTCTTAGTGTAGTAGACAGAAACTAGCACAAAGCCCCACAACTGGACAATGTACCCAGAGTGAGATTCTTTAGAACATCCTATCCTAAATGGGATGTTGTTACCAAACTACTCTCTTCATGGCTTGGGAATCTATGTGGAAGAGGAGGCAGAAAGACTGTAGGAGTCAAAGGTGAGAGATGCCTCCAAGAAAATTGTTTTCAAAACATAACAAGACTGATGCACATGTAAACACACAGAGACTGTGGCAGCATGAATAAAACCCGCACATTCTAGGTAGGTGGGGTGCCAGCACAGAATGGGGAATGAACATGGGTTCTTACCTCCAACTAAGGGGTTATTTGCAATTGATACTCTTTGGCAAAGGAAACGTCAATTTTCTCCAGTGGAATTTCAATGGAAATAACCATGCCTCAGGATAAGTGTTTTGGAAAACACAAAATGAACCCTCTGGTGTTTTTATGTGCTCTTATTTGGCTTTTTTCCCACTTCTCATCATATTAGTGTTTTGCTTGTTTATTTTGATGTCTATTTTTAGGTTTTTGTGTATTTGTTGCTTTATATTTATTTGCTTGCTTGCTTTAAAGAGAGAGAAAAGGGTATGGAGTTGGGTGGATAGGATGTTAGGGAGAATCTGGGATAAATTGAGGGAGAAAGAAACATGATCAAAATATACTTTATAAAAAATTCAACTAAAGATTAATAGTTAAATAATAATTAAAAGAATCAAAAAGAGAACATTAAATAAACAGTCCTTGCTGCAGGAGCTTCTTCCGCTCCTTCAGCCAATAGCCTTTAAGATACCAGTCCACTGCGGCGTGGTCTCTTTCATTTCAAAAAGCTGCAGCAGCCCTCCACCCAGCTCCCATTCAGACTGCTAGACTGTTTCCTGTTTGCAATGAGAGGACTGTGTGTAAGACTGTGATCTGTAATTTTTTCCCCTCCAATAAATAACTCCTTTTAATCCAAACTGGTGTGAGATTGTTTTGTGGCTTTAAGTCCTAGAACTGGATGAAATAGAGAGTTTAATTCTTAAGCTCTTTCTGCAAGAATCTATTAGCTCTTTTCAGATGGTTTCTGTTCATGTGCCTGTACACTATCTACATGCTATTCTGGAAGTGCACCCCACTGTCTCATCTCTGGTTGGGGGAGGAAGTATCTAGTCTTTGAGTCTCCATCTCATGTCAGCTCTCCAGTGAATGCATTGCAGGTGTGAGGTGTGACTTTGCTGATGTCCCACTACTAGAAAGGGAATGACTTTTTTGAGAGTATTTTTACTACCTTGGCAGTTTTGAAATGATGTCTTGTGACTCATCACTGATACCAGAAGTTTTTTTAATAAAATGTTTTATAGCTGAAAAAAAAAAACAAAAAAAGATACTGTAAAGAAAACATGATGAGAGAAGGACAATATCATTATGAAGCCAAATAAAGCAATTGTTGTGGCTTCACAAAATAACCATGACATGTTCAAAGGAGATAAATTCTGCATAGAAAGTGCCTACCAGAATCAAGTTCCTTCCTACTAATATTCTACATGAAATATTATACCATACATCAAACCTGATATTTAGGTGCAATTAAATTTTGAAGACTAGTTACTGCATACCTCTAAGACTATTAAGACAAAAATATTTGCCTATTAAAACAAATGTGTCATATTAAATATATTAAACTATCAATAATTCCTAAAGTACATATTTTTCCAAATCTAAATCATACTATTTTGTATCCATCTTTGAGGACAGAGTCCATTCAGATAGCAGTTGAATGAATGGTATGTTTCTTAAAAAGCAATAAACTGGGTGTTGTTGGGGCACAACTTTAATCCCAGACTCAGGAGACGGAGGATGACAGATCTCTGAGTTCAAGCCCAGCCTGTACTACACAGTGAGTTCCAGGACAACCATTACTGCTATTTTGAGAAAGAAAAGAAAGGAAGGAGAAGGAGGAGGAGAGAAAGAAGAAGAAGGAGGAGGAGGAGGAGGAAGAGGAGGAGGAGGAGGAGGAGAAGGAGAAGGAGAAGGAGAAGAAGAAGAAGAAGAAGAAGAAGAAGAAGAAGAAGAAGAAGAAGAAGAAGAAGAAGAAGAAGAAGAAGAAGAAGAAAGGAATCAATGTATTTTAGTGGTTCCTTCTTAGTGGCTTTAGAAATCTCAGAAAAGAAAAAACGAAAGAAGCCAAAATCATTTAGAGAATGTTAATCATGTAAAGCCCTAAATTCCTATTGATCATTGCTAATAAAGTGTCATTAGCATTTCAAAAGTATGGAAAACGAGTCAAGGAAAATTTAACACCACATCTGTACTTAGCAATATTCAGACCGTGGGAAATTCTCTGAAACTAATGGCTCAGATTTATAACAAATGAATTAACAGGAATATGCAGAGATTAAGAGATCTGTAAAAATTAACAGATTATAACACGTAGGCATATTCAGATCTCAAAGAGATACTGAAAATATATTATCTGACTTGGGAGAAAATTTGAAATGTGAACACTGATGAGCTATTTCATCAGAGATCATTTTAAACTTGGTTTTAAGTGAGAAAGCAGTGCTGTAGTGCAGAGACAAGAATCATACTGTCTCAGAGAAGCATCCTGAAATACTTAATAACCCTGATACTTCAAATATGTGCATTAGTATAAGACAGTAGTGAGAAGAGGGTTGAAGATGAGCATAATGTGGGTAGTGTGGCAAATTATATAAGATTCAATATATCACTTTCCTAATGTGGTGTGTATTTGTTTGTGAAAAAATCTCCCATTGTATGGACTATTCATTTCCTTAATTTATTATGTCATTTTCTTTATAAAATCTTATTAATTTTACAAAGACCCATTTGTCAAGTCATTCTCCAGTATACTAAGTGACCAGAATCCTATTTAGAAAGTTCTTTTTCTATTTGAGTATTTTTTTAGTCTAGATACCATCTTTCTTCAGTAAGTATGAGAATTATAGGTCTTTTGGTGAGATTTTTGATCCATTTGGAGAATCCATTTGATTTTTGTACTTGTGAAAAGGAAGCAGCTAATTTCAATATTCTATATGTGACCATTCAGGAGTGCTGCTTAGTGGCTTGTTCTCCTTGGCTTGCTCAGCCTGCTTTCTTTTAGAACACAGGGCTACTACTAGTCCAGGTATAGCACCATCCACAATGGGCTGGGCCCTACCCCATCAATCATTAATTAAGAAATATCTTATAAGCTGGTCTGGAGTCTGATCTTATGGAGACATTTTCTTAACTGAGGCTCCCTTCTCTCAAAGGACTTTAGCTTGAGTAAACTTGGCATATCAGCAAGCACAGTGAAAGAGAAAGGAAGAGATGATCGCCTACAGAATTTTAAAATTTGGTGGTCAAGTAGAAAGTACAAATGCCCAAAGCAAACGTATTTGGGGAAACTAAGAAAGTAAGAAAAAAACGTGATGATGAGGACAACTTCCAAGTCAAAGAAGAAGCATTAACTGTAGGAAGTGGTGAAGGAGGCGAAGGATGAGACGGGAATGGGTAAGGTGCAGGTACCGAGGTTTTCTGGTTAATCTTGGCTGCCAGTTTGAAGGATCTGAAATCAACTAAGAGATAAAGCAAAGGAAACACCTGTAAAGAGCTTTTGTGATCAGGTTATTTGAAGGGGAAATAAGCAACCTAAATGTAGGCTACACCTTCCAATGGTAAGTTAATAAAAGGAGGCTCAAGGGAAAAGAGAAGTTGATCGCTTTTATAGAGAAGTGTCCACTCAGAAAATATGTACCAAATAACTTTCAAGGTGGGGGTTGATAATAGAGCTCAGCAAACTCAGTGCTTTGTACAGAAACAAAACAAGCCCCATTCTTGGTCGATGTGCATTGTTTCGGATATCACCTCACACTTTGCTGATGAAAATACAACAATTATAAGAATTATTCTTTTTTTTACACAGTATACTCAGAGTTTAAATGTTTGCACTTCTGTTCATTAAAGTAGAATCCTTAACAGTAATATAAAAACCAGGGAGAATTTTTATTCTAAAATATTTATTTAATACATATTCAACATAAATAAAAATTGCAAAGAATAAGAGACTGCAGCGTGTTCAGCTTTAAAGGGAATAAATATGCCTCATTCCCTTTCTCAAAACTAAGAGATCATTGCTGAAGGGGATGCCAAATGAGTGTCAAAACCAGAAGCGGTAGATAACCACAAGCAAACATTATATTCCTGACTCAGCAGGACAGCCGTACATATGAACTCATTACAGTTGGATAGCATTTACAAGACCTTTGCAAGCATAGGCCATATAAAATCCCACCCTGGAAAGGTGAATTGAGGACACAATTCCATCCCATTCCCTGGAGTTCTATCTCAGCCTTGACTTTAAATGTTGGAAGCAATATCCACTTCCCAAATCCAGCCTTGGAAGTAAGGAATGACAGCAATACTTCTATAATCTCAGAAACTGAGAGTCAAAGGCATGGGACCACTGCTCATTCAAAGCCAGTCTGGTTGTTTACAAAATAAGTTCCAGATCAGTTGAAGCTACATATTAAGACCATATCCCAAGAATAGGGTACATTTGTGCCTTAGATTGTATAAACTTTGCTTTATACAAAGTTCCCTTTAAATCTTTCAAGCTTTTCTCATGGGTCCTTTGGAATCCCTTCAGCTGAGGGAATACTGACATTTTTCATAGGAATAACATAAATTGTGTAAATACAATGTACAAGAAAAGCATGGTACATATGTTAAATATTCAATAAATGATGGCTGAAAGTAAAAAATATATTGATTATGTTTAGATGACTGTCACTTTTCAATGGAATAAAGATGACATGAGTTTATTAAATGAACAAATATGCTAAATAACTACCCATCATCTCACTAAATGGAGCTAGGTGAAAGATGTATGTTGACTATTTATTCTATAAGGACAGAAATCTGATTTACCAAGATCCTCATAGTATATGCATTTTTTTAAAAAAGGCCCATTGGTAGAAATTCCTACCTGAAAAAGAAGGATTTCTGTTGTATTGTTTATCCTTATCTGTACATATCTGGCTTCAAGCTGAATGTTACAATTACTTTCTCATATATTCCCTGCCTGCAGACTCTGTACTATCAATAGCTGTAAACATGGGCCTTGGGTTTGCTAATTGCACTATAAATTTGGCTGGCTATGTCATGGAAAGAGAACAGTTATTTGGAGTTTCAGTTCAGCTTTCAAATGCTGAGATTTTCTCTCCAGCTCTGAAAGTGCTGTTTGTCAGCAGTGTAAATACTGAAAGGTCTGGTGGTTAAAAATCTTCTCAAATAGTTCAAAAATAAATCATCATTTTAAAAATCCGGTGGAGAGCTAAGCAAAGAAGAACAGAAAACAAATGTACAATGTATGGAATGATTTAGACCTGGAAAATGGAATACAGAAACTTCCTCCTTAAAAGACAGACAACTAAATTTAGTGTGGTAGACGCCCACAACAGTAAGTTGTGATAATGCTGAACATTATGGTCCTCAATTGCTTGCATTTTATGGGAGAAAAAAATCAATATAAGCATTAAATTTGCAAACCAAAGCCAGGGTTATTGTTTCATTTGTCAAGGTTTTAGACCACAAAGGAGAAACATTGAAATGAGCTATTTAAATCAAGCTAAGCTTTTTGAGATTGTACATTTATCCAAAGCATTAAACGCAATTGATATTTCAAGACAGGTTACTTTTTCTTCTCCATGTTGGTTGTCTCAAACTTACCACTACCTTCCTATTGTTTCTTTTTATTCATCCCCATAAGTTGCATAACTGAAATGAATGTGTGTTTCTCCTATCTTGGCTCACTAGGCTCTTTCATTGTGTCATCTCTCAGTCATAATCAAAGTCACAAAAATGGGAAAGAGACTACACAGTAGACATATAATTCTATTTCTCTTCCAAAAACAATATGTATTTGTCATTCTCTTTTCTCAAACATCACTGTGTTGTTTTTTTTCTTATTTATTATTTACAGTGAATATGCAAGTAAAATGTTCACTTGCAGTTAGAGTTTTTTAGCTTTTCCTCTTCTAGGCACCTTGCCCCCAACTTCCATGATGTCAGGACCAAAGTTTGGAAGACTGAGATTTTAGCTAGCAGAAGGAAACATAGCCACCCCACAGTGGTTGCTCCAGCTGTCCCTGGTGACTGGAAGTTCCTTCAAGTTTCATTTTTCATTAATTCACCTATCTTCCTAATGTGGAGCCACCTCTGCTCCACTGCTTTCTAATTATTCCTCCCAGTGGTTTTATACTGTTCTATTTTACAGGTGAGAACACTGACTGTGGAGGTCTGTGATCGTTTTTTTCTCAAGCCTCACACCCACTAAGTGCCAGAACACAAGTGTTTATCACTTGTATACCAGTAGATTTCAACAGACGTTGTTTCCCAAAACTGATGATTAAAGGGACTTAACCTTTATAAATAATACCTATTAAGTGACTATTGTCACTTATGGGCACATATCTAAATTGAAGGAGTAGAAATTCAAGGAATAGCTCAAACTTACGCCTCTCTTTCTACTTTCAGGTGGTCACATACATCATAATTATTTGGGTCTTTATTGAAAGGAAAAATTTCTACAGCTTTTCCTAGACATCTTAAGTAGAAATTCAAAAGTCGGAGCCTAGAGATTTCAAGTTTCAATAAACTCTCTGACTGGAATTTTCAATACATTGAGTTTTGTAAAGCATACTAATACTAGGTCTGGTTTATTTACATAATTGAAATGTGCCTACTCAAGAAGCAAATAATTAAGATGTATTATAATTATAGACCTGAATCAAAATGAAAATTTAGAAACATTTAGTGACCTGTTATTTGGATTTCTATGACAGTATATGTCAGACATTTAGAAATTGTCACATATGGCCAATATCTTTACTCTTCGTTTTATTATCCCTAATATTTTTCAAGTCTAACATTTGCTATAATGGTGGCACATGGAAAAAACGTTATGACAGCCAAGACGTTGCTACATTTACAAAGTAACCAGTGTTCTTAAACTCTTGCTATTAAATCAGCACAGGTATTACTAGGGAAGACCTAAGAATGTGTCAGTAACCTCTGTTTATATTGTTTCTATAGCCAATTAAGACTAAACACAGTACAGTTCCCTCAAAGACTCCATAATAAATGAAACAGAATCAATGTGGAGGCTCGTGGACTCTAGATCAACAGCCGGGGAGCCTGCAGGGGACCGAACTTGCTCCTCTGAATGTGTGTGACAGGTGCACAACCTAGTTTGTTGGGACCCATTTTCTATGGTGAGAGGCCTTGCTCAGCCTTGATACAAGGGGAGGGCCTTGATCCTGCCTCAACTTAATGCGCTAGGCTTTCTTGACTTCCCATGAGACGCTTTACCCTTTCTGAGGAGTGGATGGGGGTAGGTTCTAGGGTGGGGCAGGCAGGAGGAAGGGAGGAAGAGGGAACTGTGGTTGGTATGTAAAAAAAAAACACCCTAAAAACCTAGGTAATAGGAAAAGATGAAGATGTCAAGGAGTAGCCCGTTACGGAATGTAAAAACAATGGAGAACTAGGCTAGAATGGAGAGGAGTATTTAAGTGCACACTCAAGGGTATCATTTAGCAACCATCACTGTCCTACCAAATCTTTGGTGGGAAAGTGGACATGCAGTATCATTAGCATCACTGTCTTACCAAATTTTGGTGGGAAAGTAAACATGTGGTATGCCCCACACATTTTCTCTTATAAACACTTCCTTAATCACATTTCTTTACCCCTCCTTTTTGTTCCCTTCACATGATTTGTTCCATAGAACCAATTAATAAATGATAAAATTGATCATTCATAAATCAGTTGCTCTATTTACACAAGAAACATATGAGCTAGTGATTCCATGGAAAAGTATTGAACCATTTGTCTCATTGTTTAATATGTCTGTAAGTCAGTTACTTTTAGCTGAAGCAGTATCCTTAATTAAATTCAAATATTCCTGAAGCATGCATTGCTTTTGGTAAAGAATGTGAGGAAGATTATTCATTGTGTGCTCAGGCTGATAGAGTAATTGCTACACAATTAGTTCATGCAAGAGCTTCTAAAGGTAGTCAAATTACATCTGAGTCTGGTGCAAACACCAAAATGCCAATGATAGCATCAATGAAAACATGGGTTTCAATGTGAGCTATTGCTTCCCATTCTGAAATTTCTAACAGGATAATGACTTGTGCTTCATATTTATAAAGTCCATGAAAGACAAATCTGGATGTGATGCTTATATTCTATCACAACAGTGCTGAAAAAACCCTTAATTTTTATGAAACCATGTCATATAATGTTAGAGGAACGAGTCAGAGTAGTGCATGGCTTGCCTCAGAACCTCCCAGCACGTGCCACCTTTCTCTCTATTCTTCAGTGTGGGTTAGTCGCAACACAGAGGCTCCAAACCTTTTGTCTATTAGACTAAGTTGTGTTACCACTTCACTTAGCAAACCAGTCTTAAGAAGTCTATATGCCACACAAAGAACACACAACTCTAAGTCTGTAGAGGTCCTAAAATGAAAAGGATAAAAAAGATATATCTATTACCCAAGCCCTGGGGTGAGGCCATGTAAGCTGACTCTACCTCTTTCTTGGCTTGCATCTGCTCGGGAGTCAGACTGGGAAATCTCATCCACCTATGTCCTTTGCAGGGACTAATAGTCACTGGGGAACCAGGCCCTGGATGCTACTTTCTTCTCTTCCACATCTGACCTCTCCAGGATCACACAGGCTCTGGGACAAGACCTGTGAAGCTGTGCCCCCCTCATCCACAATATGCCACAACAAACAGAATATGTCCTAAGTAATCAGTCTGGAGGGAACTTCATCCACCACTTCCACTATTGTGTACACAAGAAAGCTAAGACCCTGAGTACTGCAACCTTTTTTACAGCAAAAAGAAAAACAGCATATTCTCTGGAGCTATTGATACATGCTCAAACTTCAGCTTGAATGCAAAAAGGTAAGCCTTGTATGTAGAGCTTCCCATGGTCTGGAGTAGGAAGGGCTATATATTGGGTTATCCATAGGAGAAAATAATTAAATTAGCATGAAAGTAGTTTCGGTGACACTTCTGATCCTGAGGGCTGCCCAGTGTTACTATCTTCATTGGACACCTCTGACGCAGGCAAGTGGCTCCTGATCTCACTCATAGCCACTTTGTCAGAAGATACCATAGCTGGAATACCATTTACCTCGTGACCACAAGTCAATAATCTTCCCCAGACTATAGTCCCATTAGTAGCAGGAAGTACAGAAAGAATTTAGTAGGCAATTGCTAATTGAATGTGTTACTATTAAAGTCTATTAATCAAAGGAATGATCATAATAAAAAAGTAATTTCCTATGACTTAATGTTGAAAACACAAATTAATGTTACTCACTAAAGTCTAAGTACTCGACCTTGGAGTGGACTTTGTCTGGGTTTTCCTGTACTCATGCTTTCCTTAACATGTACTTGTGTAGGTATAAGTATTTCCAGGGTGCAATAAAATATATAGAACTATAACAGTAATAGAAACAGTGTTCTAAATAGTTTATATGCAAATACTGATTTATAAATTGCTTTTATATTTAAATTCAATATAGTCATGCAAATAAATTCATATTAACAACATAAAATTTGTCTATATAATTACATTAATTCTATTGATAGTCTTATAACAAAATATTTTATTTCTATTGTCATGTGAGGAACTGTGGCTCAAAAAGGGAGAGACCCTTTCATATTATAATATTTATTTATTATAAATTTATTTTCTTCTCTATCCATGCAAAGCATCCTGTTCCATGTACTTGCAGGGTTGATTTTCAATTTCAAGACATTTTCACACCTACAGTTCAAATATGCCTGTTGATAAATATTGGTATCCTCTTACATTAAGTATTTCATAGTATCAGGGTCTGTGTCCTGTATTCATAAGATACTCAAAATCATGTTCTGACAAAGATATTCTTATAACACGCATATTTCACATCTACATACCTTATGGGGTTGTGATTTTCATAAAGTAGAGATTAATATATGCATTGTTTCCAGTGTCTGAAAAGGCACCTTCAATATAGTAAGTGTTTAATGCAAATTGAATGAATGCTTGAAAGAGTGAAAGCTGTTGGGGAATATTATTTTAAGGTGTGCTACTTCTGTTTATGCTGCGAAATAGAAGGAGGCAGAACAGGGAGAAAGAGAGCAAGGAGAGGAGGGCATCAGGGGCCAGGCATCCAGCTACACAGATAGCCACAGCGAAAGAAGTAAAGAAAGGTATACAGAAGTAGAGAAAAGCCCAGAGCAAAAGGTAGTTGGGATAATTTAAGTTAAGAAAAGTTGGCAGGAAACAAACCAAGATAAGGGCCAGGCATTCATAACTAAGAATAAGCCTCTGTGTGTGATTTATTTGGGAGCTGGGTAGCAGCCTCCTCAAATCCAAAAGAATAAAACATCACATGATAGGAAGCCAACAGTGACACTGAGAACAGTATTACTTCTCTGATTATATTTTCTCACCTAAAAACAGATAGGAAAAGAAATACAGCAAAATAGTGAGGAAGATTAAATACATTAAAAAATATAAAACATACTTAGGAAACTCTAAAATTATATATATAATATAAAATGTTATATATGTAAAATATAAAATGTTGTATGTGTGTGCATGAATGTACATATATGTGTGTATTATGTGATTTATTTTACTAGTAAATTTTTTTCTTCTAATTTCTCCACTTTTATGATTTCTCTGTCCAAAACGGTTCACTCAATACAATTCCATCTCATTTCAAGTATGTCTAACAACAGCAATTTCAATGCATAGTATGCCTTTAACATAAAATTCAAGAATAGATTCTCCACTTTTTTTTCAGCAGTAGACTCAGTTATAAACAGATAGATGGTAAATTGACTTGCTTTATGTGTTTTAGACACCAAACCAGTATAAGACTGCCAATCAGTTAAAAATTAAACATGATTACTATCTATTACAATAGCCACTTATAACAGTTTTTCTGCTTCCATTATTTTAATGAGTATTCACTATACAAAATCAATCAATACCCTTATGATAAAATCAGTTCTCACAATCCCAGGAGGAACAAAGCTTCCAAGAAGACCAGGGTAAGCTATGGTATCCAAATAGATACAACCTGCCTATCTATAGCAAACACTGATCAATATTGTGCTTTTCCTACCTTCTACTCACTTTGGGTTATCACAATGATTTTTCTCCTGTAGATTCTTTGTGTATCAGCAAATGCCTCTTGATTCTTACAAATGACCTTCTGAAATCCCTCTGCAGTGCAACAGCTTTGTTACTTTTTCTCTGATCATATAAATCAACTCCACTGCAGGCTCCCTCTGAACATTGAGATAAACTTTGATATGTGACATATGCAAATCAGTTCCATTTCAGATCTGAGTGCATTCTGCTCTGTTTGCTAGTCCCATGTCCCAGTTAACATACTTTCTAAGATTCATGTAGTTGTCTAATTGCTTCCCATCATAAGGTTCTTCAGCAGAATTTCCTTTTGGGCCACCAACCAGGTCCCAATCATGACATGGAGACTCACTATTAGTCATGAGTGCCTTGCCTTATCCTATGCTTGCTCTACAAGATTTTTGTTGACATAAATCAACCTGTTTCTATTTATCTACTGACTTGGGCCTTTTATTGAGATCTACATTTTTCTCTGCTCCCCTCCAACCCTCTCCCAAGGTCCCCATGCTCCCCATTTACTCAGAAATTTTATCTTTTTCTACTTCCCATGTAGATCAGATCTATGTATGTCTCTCTTAGGGTCCTTCATTGTTGTCTAGGTTCTCTGGGATTGTGATTTGTGGGCTGGTTTTCTTTGCTTTATGTTTAAAAACCACTTATGAGTGAGTACATGTGATAACTGTCTTTCTGGGTCTGGGTTACCTCACTCAAAATGAAACAACCTAAATGCCCCTTGACTGAAGAATGGATAAGGAAAATGTGCTACATTTACACAGTGGAGTATTACACAGCACACACACACACACACACACACACACACACACACACACAAATAATGACATCTTAAATTTTGCAGGCAAATGGATGGACCTTTTTATCTTTCTTTTAGTCTGTATATTCTACTCCATGTCTGACTGGCTACCACCTGCCTGACTGGCCCCAAGCATTTCCCTCTCTTTCTCCCTCCTTATCCATCTCTGCCTAGCTATTGGCCATTTAGCTTTTTATCTGACCAGTCAGATGCCTTAGGCAGGAAAGGTAAAACAAATACAACCCATCTTCACATAATTAAACAAATGCAGCATAAAAAATATAACACATCTTTGCTGAGTCAAACAGATGCAACATAAACAAATGCAACACATCTTTGCCCAGTTAAAGTAATATATCACAACACAGAACACCATGTGAAAAGTTGCATACTCTGTCAACTTTCTGTAAGACTCTATATATTCCTCCACTCATCTCTTACAATTAGGATTATGCTGATTATTTTAATCAGCTACTTCTGTAGGAATTTTCTAAAATTAACCTCAATTTGAATGATGAATATATCATTCATCATTTTTTTATCCATCACTGTTTCAGCCATGAGCACCAATACATTTTCATATGTTGCAAACACTGGAACATATACATCTTGAGTTGACTTTAAATTAAATATTTAGGAATTAGAGGTCTTTGTAGAAATTAAAATAATGTTTAAGTTAACTAATGATTGTGAGAAAGTTGTGTTCATTATAATTGTTTTAATTCTATCTTTTCTGTCTTCATGTTGCCTGTTTGAACTCATTATTTTCTGCCTTTCTTTTGCCTTTTATCTTTCCTTCATTCCTTCCTGTATCTCCATTTTAGTGCTGAGTACTGACCCTCAGGACATGCACTTTCTAGGCAAACCCTCTACCCTCTGCTCTGCTGTGCTCTGCTCTGTTGTGCTGTTTTCTGCTGTGCTGTGCTGTGCTGTGCTCTGCTCTGTTGTGCTGTGTTCTGCTGTGCTGTGCTCTGCTTTGCTCTGCTCTTTCTTACTCCATTCTTCTCCACTCTTCTCTACTCTACCCTCCTCCACTCTACTCTGCTTTCTTAACTCTGCCCTATTTTGACTTAGTGTGGGAAAGCTACTTTACTACTAAACTAAATTTCCAGACATTCCTGGTAATAACTTGAAATTCTGAGAAGGAAAATTTTGTCTACTTAAAATTTTTAGGCACACAAAGTCCCTATCTTGGCATTTTAGAAAAAAATTGCATTGAGTAGAAAATTTTGCACTAGGACTGTGGAAATAAAATCATGCTCATGGCATGCTCTTTCATCGTATATAATGAGAACTCATGAAATCATAAATAGCCGACAGCATAAAGTCTAATGTCAGAGTTACTCTGATGTGTGATCATACGTACTTGATAACACTTCCACCCACAGAGTACCTTGGATTATATGTCACCTGCTTTTCATCCTTGCTCTAGTGCCACATTCTCAGTAGGACATTTTTCTAGTGAGACGTGGCAGCCCATGCCTGGTCCCCTGTCACAGCACACTTTATCATTCTCCTTTCCTGTTTTTCTTTACAGTTTATCACCTTAAAATACACTATATATCTATTGTGTGTGTGTATGTGTGTGTGTGTATATATATATAAATACATTTGTCTATTTTTAGTCTTTTGTGCATGTGACATGTGCATGAGTATGTGTGTTTGTGCATGTGAGTATGGTTTCACATGTATGATAAGACATGTTTAAAGATCAGAAGTCAATGTCTGGTGTTGTTCCTTGACTTTTATCTCATTTTAAGTCAGTGTTTTATTTTTCCCCTGTGTATGCCAGTTGAACATGCTATATGTATCTAGCTAGTTGCCCCATGAATTCCCAGGGATTCTTGTGTGCCTGCTTTCCAGATTGTTGTAGGAACATTGAGAATGCAGGTGCTTATTACTACATATGGATTCATGCAGGTCCTTAGAGTTCAAACTCAGGTTCTCACTCTTGCATGACAAGTGTTATTCCCATACAATTCTCTTTCCATGCATGTTTTCTTTGTTTATGCATGTCTCCTTCTACTAGAATGTGCATTTCCTAAAGGCACAGATCTTCTGTTGTTTTCATTTCTTGCCATGTCACTAAGGTAGAGCTGGATGGCTCTTAAAGAGACTTGGGCAACTTTTAAACTACTGAATGAACAAAGTCCCCAAAATGAATAAACATACAAAATGAGGAAGAAGAGTCCCCATTTCCATTTAAAAAGATCAGTTGTTTTCAGAGAGTCAATTATCTTCAAACATGCACAATTATGGTGAAATAATATCATAAGAAAGGAAGATTACACTATCAGAAGCTTGCACTCTTGCTATACAGGCACTGACTATGCTGAACAATGACTCCAGTTCCATACTGCATAAGGAGGAAGTTATTTAAAAATAAAACAGTTGTAGTGAAAGACATAACAATCCTCAGAAAAGCACAAACAGAGAAGACATGGTGGTGAATGCCAAGAATTCAACCACTCTGGAGACAGTGGCAAGCAGAAATCTCTGAGTTCTAGGCCTTCTGGTTACACATTAAGTCCTGGGCCTGCCAGAATGACATAATGAGGTCTTCCTCCCACCCCAAACCCTACAGAGAGATAAAAAAAAGAAAAGAACAAATAATAAATGCTACAGGCCATAAGGGATCTCTGATGGTGCTGAGAAGAAATGTTATATACACTGAAATTTCTTCTACAAGTGTTTTGAAGAGAATTCTAAATATTTTCCTACCCTGTTCTCGGTTCCACAAGATCTCTCATGTGCATGCATTAGGGTCTCCTAGGGAAGAAAGCTTCCATTGCAGAGTCTGAATCGCAATCTCTGTGATGATCATCAAAATCAGGACATTTTGAAGTTCTAGAAATTCACTTCAGTGATAAAAAGATATTATCATTTCATTAGACCTGGCAGAATTTCCACTTGATGATAAAGTTAAACGAAATGAACTTTGCGATAAATAGCAAATAATACAATGAACCTCTCTGAAGAATAAATCATGTTCCTAAGTCAAATGAGAGCATGAAGGTTTAGTAATGCCAAACAGAACGATGCTTCTAGAGCCAACATATTCAGGAGCAATGCAACTGACCTTTCTCAGTTACTCCCCAGTGGACAGATTATGAACAGAATGACACCTAAAGGCAGTCATATGAAGTGACGCTGTATGACGATTCCACACTGCCTTCAGCATTATCTACTTCCCTCCCCCTAATAATGCATTATAATAAGGAGTATGATCCAAATTATATAATGTGTGTTATTAGATAATAACTTTAGAACGCTAGAAATTGAGATATTAATCACACATTCAAATGAAACCTTAATTGTTCCCCCTCTATCAATAGCCATTTGTAAGCAATCCCAAATTTAACATCTGGATGAGCAATTATAGAATATTCAAAATGTCATTAAAATGGCATGGCGAATTTGGCTGATATTTCTGTTACTCGTATTGACTTTCAAACAGGTAACTAGAGGAACCCGCCATTCCCTTGCTCTAAACACAGCTTCTGATGATAAACTCCCCAAGGCGGAATAAAACTCCACCTACTGAGACAGTGTGCCTGAACTAATGGGAGCACACCAATCCAGCTGGACTGGGACTGAATGAGCATATGATCAAACCAGACTCTGTGAATGTGGCAGCGAAAGTTGGCGGATGGAGAACCCAACAACAATGACACCAGGACCTATCTCTTCTGCATGTATTATCGTTTTGGGAACCGAGTCTTTTTGAATGCACTCCTCCCAAGGCCGGGAGTTAGGGGGATGGGCCTTGGACTTCCAACAGGGCAGGGCACCATGCCCTCTTTCAAGGAAGAAGGGAGAGGGAGGAGGGGTGGGGGTAGCGGGAGGGGACCGGGAGAAGGGGAAGAAAGGAAAAAATGTTATTTCTTTAATTATGTTTTTGAATGGAAAAAAATAAAACAATGTAAAAAAAAAGAATATCAAATCTTCCATCAAAGCCCAGAAAGGGAGATGGAGTGGTGCTTCTGGGATTTTCCTTGCAGATTTCCGGAATTTGATTCCTAGTACCCACATGTCAACTCACTATTGTCTGTAATTCCAGTGGAAGTAGATCCAATGCCATCTTCTGGCCTCGGAAGGCATTTGACACGAATGTGCTTCTGGAGGCATAAATGTGTTGCACAGACTTACATGAAGACCAAACCTTCATACTTAGAAAATGAAAATAAATAAATCTACAAAACACTTAAAAAATCCACAGGAAGAATAAACACATGCCATCATTATACCATTGATTATTGATGTTCTGAAATGCCCCTTTCTTTTTAGTCAGTCGCATTGTTTCTTCCTTTTGTTATACTTCATAAGTAAAAGGTACTAAAACAAAACTATGTCCTTGGAACTTTCTTCCCAGTTCCTGACACCTACTCTTCTTGTTTTCCAGTTAGTGATTTTGTTGTTTTTTTTCATGGTCATATAATAACAAATATCATCTTAGTTTTCAGAGTATAGTCAGAAATTGTACAGACTCACAATTTTGAGGGTGTAGCTTTATAAGTTTTAAGACACTAGAAAAATGTTTCATAAACTTGACAGAGCATAGTAGAGCTGTTATTAATGAACAAATATGTTTACCCACTCAATCTTATAGCCTGTGCCTCATACATTTAAATGCACATGGAAAACACAATGAGTTACTCACACTCTTAGCAAACATTCATGAACCCAAACTTGTTTATTAATTGTAGTCTACAAGTCTCTTGTAATCTTGACTCCTGAACCATAGAGAAATTCCTTAGGAAAATTATGTACTAAATTATCCATTGTAATCAATGGCTTCAGCTGAAACAATGAAATTGGTGCTTCTCTGGGAATAAGTATGTGAGAAGTCACTACTAGGGTTATAACAAAAATTATGAATATAGATTCATTATAATGATTAACAAAAGTATGGATTTTATAAAAGGTAGCAATTGCCTGCTTTGTCTAATACATTATGCATATCAACCCTACAAAAAGCAAAATGCCTTTGCTCTGTACAAATGCCTAACCATGAACGATTTCCTGGGACAGGATATGGAGAAAATGATGTAGAATGAATCAATTACTTTGTTTTTAGTATGCTAAGAAATATGAATTGTTTCCATTAGAATTTTTTAGTGGTCTAAAATTCATAACAAAGAACAGATAATATTAAACTTTAGACTGATGGCTAAGGTCTTTATTTTCTTCTTATTCACAACAGCTTTTAAACAATACAAACATTTACTCTCACAAAACTAGATATCCCTCCCCGTTTGAGTTCACTTTATATATCCATCTTCCATTTATTACCATCCAGCATCTTTAACTCCATATCAGTGCAATGGTGAATAATCACTGCCACCTATAGACAAATATTAGAGAAACAGCCAGTACCTAAGAAAAATGAGCATTTCAGAATTTAAATTAGAAATATTCTGTTGGATGCCATCATAACAAAGAGATATCATATCTTTTAGAGCATATATTTCAGTGTCATGGTTTTCATGCTTTTGGCATGTTGCTTTGCTGCCTGATCAAATTGTTTATCCAGAAAGTCATGAAGTCTACCTGTGAGATGAAAGAGGTATGCTTATTTGTGATACACTGAGATTGTAAAATACTAACTTTCCACACAGTTAGAAACAAGTTAAGGTATTATGTATAGTTTCCCAACTTGTTCTCAAAAAGCTGTCTCCTAAAGTACTAAAGAAACAGGCTGTAACATCAATATGAGGGTATTTTTTCCTTCCCCAATATAAGCAAAGAAAATGGGTAAAGTTTTTGTGGTTGAAAGAAAATAGAACACACAAAGTACTAAGACAATACTAAAGCTTTATTGAAGTATTTCCTTATTCATCCAAAAGAAGTAGCACCCATGTACAACCTATAAATGTGAATGTTCGGCAGACCAGACAGATGTTCAAACCATGAAATACCATCGTGTGCAAGAATGGCATTTCTGACATTCTCATGACCAAGACTGGTCCTTGTCAGGTTTCTCTCATATTTTACAGTCGTTTCAAGATGAGAAATATTCTGTTATACATGGAAGTGAATTAAATGTTTAATTTATCCACACCAATTCACACTTTGTTAACTTCAACGTTCTTCAGGCTTAACTTGGATATTCAATACCACACTCTTGCCTTTGGATCCTTTTGATCTGGGAGAAGTTGGCCTTGAATTAAAAATCACATTTAGTACGAATTGAGTGGTATAGGATCTGGACTTTCATTAACTCTCGGAACCATAGAAACTTCTTCGAAAGTTGTTGCTGCAGCAGAGTGGCAGGACCATGCCTGCATCCCCACAAAGCTGTTGAGGACAGTTAGTTTGCTCGAGGATGATCAGAACTGCCCTTACGATACACATCCTACTCCCATTGTATACTGTGTTCTTTCCTTCTCAACACAAATTCAGAGAGCTAAAAGACATCCATAACCCAAACCCAGACTTCCTATGTGGTAATTACATGTATGTTGTAATTACATAGCAAAGCAGCAAAGAAAAACTAGGCCTAATGGAAATGCTTTTATTCTGAGCAGAAGAACATTGATTTTATTACTCTAGTTTATTCCATAGATAAATAGGAGTTTGAGGCTACTGAGAATCAAACACACAAGGTAAGTATTCTACAACTGAGCTACAGTTCCAGTCTACAAAGGTTTCTCAACGATAACTAAGGTTGTAATATTAAGGTTAATGATGGCATCTAACTCCATGTGGATGTTGAATGCAGTTTCAAGTGAATAGTGATAGAAATAGTGGTTGTTCACCTTCAATAAGGCCGTGTAAGAAGATATGATTGAGAAGGCCAAAGTACTATGATATGCACTCATATCCATGGATTATTAACTACATTCACACAATATCTTCAGTGTACATTTTGTCCTGGAATCCCCAGCTTCTGAAGTAGTTGGCCATATATATTTCAAAATTAGTCTTGGTTATCTATTCCAAGCGATACAAGAACTCTTTGATGAACAGAGAATTATTCTTTACTTCATTTTCTTGTTCCTCATTAAGTGAAAATTTCTGGGCCATAGCTCAAGATTCTTTCAACAAATAGATAAATTGTATCAATTTAGAGGTAAGGTACTGGGCATAAATTGAATATCTCTAATTTATGGGAATTTTAGAAGAATTATCACTCAATGAATTTGGAGATAGATAATAGTTTAACTCAAAGGATTAGTCAAGATCAGACATGGGGTATGTGTAAACCAGGGTTTTGAAGGCACCTTTGGTTATACTAGTACAATTCACTTATGAATTGAAGAAATAGCTAAGTTGCCTAATACAATTCTACAATTAGAAAATTCACTGACTTAATCAACCACAAACCTCTATTCATCATCACCTAGAATTTCTTTAGATAATTTATAAATTCATTTGCACCTAGATACAGAAAAGCTGTAAGTAGAAAGAAAGCATTTTACCTATTCTTAGAAAAATGATATAATACTGTTATGTGAAGTTATAGAAATAAATTTATTTTCAAGGACTTAAATAAAAATGAATCAAAGAATTTCAAGTTTATTATGCTGAGAGTTCACAACACTGTATATTTCATACTACACAAATTTGAAATACTGAGGCTATAATTATACCCAGAAATATTTAAAAGTCAAATCATTACATATACTTCTTATAAAAATACCATTCAAGTCCAACTGCTTTTTATTTAATCCACGAAGCAAAATGATGAGAGGTAACAATATGGTAGAGCTATCCTAAATGGCTCGTAAATACACTTTTTTCAAATATAATGAAACATAGGAACCTTCTCATCTTTGCTAATGCGTAAGAGATCAAATTTCAGCATAATCCCCAGCCACTATTGGAGTGATCTTAAAATATAATACAAATGAGAGTTATAAAATTTGATTCATGCAAAGCATTTCAAGCCTTCCTGAGTCATAAAGGGATATCAGACACCTCCACTTATGAGCAATTTTGACCCACAACAGTTGTGTCAAATTTACAAGTGGGGGAGATAAATCAATAAAGTAGGATTATTTCTTTATCAAAGAAATTTATACATTCTAAAAGACTAGTATACCTATGTTAATTTCAAAATTTGGAAGAAAAAGAAGAAAGCCAACATTTCAGAAAGTGCAACCATCATATTCACAATTTCCATAACAACAAGAATCTTAAGACATTGGAGAAGTTAGTAAATATTAGCATGCAAACCAATTTATGTTGAGCAGTCCAGTTTATCTGGAAACACAATCACAGAGCATATGTTAGGTGATGATACTGTTATAAAATGATTGCCACTTTTTGAAAAGAAAATATGCTGAGCGGTGATGGTGCATGCCTTTAATCCTGGCACTTGGGAGGCAGAGGCAGGCAGATCTCTGTGAGTTTGAGACCATCCTGGTCTACAAGAGCTAGTTCCAGGATAGGCTCCAAAGCTACAGAGAAACTGTCTCAAAAAACAAAAAAAATAAAATAAAAAATAATTGAAAATATGATTTTGGCAACCCAAATATCGGCCCTGAACATCAAATGCCCAGAGTATTTTCAATATGTACCAGGCCTTCAACATAAAGCTGTATCTATATGGAAATCAATACATGAGTATTGAATTAATGAATTGAAAGAAAGCAGTATGTAGAGAGAAGAATGTATATTGTACCAGGTAAAGGAATGGAGCTTAAGTCCAAACACTGACTAGCTTTTTAAATATTATAGTACATCAGATGAAATCTACGAAGGAGGAATTGATGTTTAAATCATATTTTCTCATCAATTTGCTCAGCCATATTTCCAAGTAACATGCAATTCAAGTCCCGTCATGTCTCAGAATTAATAGCCCAGGTTCTTAATTCTTCCCAAGGTTGACAAATTATTGTGTCTTATGGCCCCAGTCGTATTTGATCATAAGTAGCGTCTCCAGATGTAGCTCTCTTTCCATCAAATTCAGCCTCAGTTTATTTGTCTAACACAAAATGCCAATAGGGCTCTGCTCTGCAATGAATCAAATGTTCTTCATTAATGAGTAAAAGGTTTCATGTGTGGGAAATGATTCTTCAGCTCTGAGCTAACTTTATGCATTTAAACGGCTGGGGTAGCTAAGCTGTTAATTTATTTCCGAGGTGAGTGTACAATGTTTCTGCAAGCAATGTTAGGTTGTTTCCAAGTTCAAACTGAACACACTGCAGTGTGTGGATATAAACATATATTTTCAGGGAGTCATAATAAATATATTTTTCTAAACATTCTTAATTTGAGAATATCCATTGACTTATGCTATTGAATTCATAAACATTCTTTGAGGGAGATTTTTAATGCTCTTTTAACCACTTTTATTTTATTACATGTGTGCTCACACGTGCATGTGTGTGTATGTGTGCTGGTGCCAGAAAAGAAGATGAAGTCCCTTAGATTAACAGGTATTTAAGAGCTGCCCAACATGGGTACTGGTTTCTGAATTCCTGTCCTCATCATAGAGCAGCAAACCCTCTTAAGCTTAAGATACATGACTGTTTTTTCTGTCTACTTTTTAAATTTCTACA
The DNA here is from genome assembly GCA_004026605.1 of Ondatra zibethicus. Lineage (NCBI taxonomy): Eukaryota > Metazoa > Chordata > Mammalia > Rodentia > Cricetidae > Ondatra > Ondatra zibethicus. Next base: position 27,873 of record PVIU01016833.1, read on the forward strand.
GTTTTAGGTTCTGGCTCAGTGTAAATTAAAGTATATCATTATGTAAAATTGTAGAACTTGGAGTTTGAGATTATTTTATAAACACCGGATGTATTTCTAACAAGGCACTGCATTTGGCATTAAAGAGATAAGCATTAAGCAGATCAAAAGACTTTTCTACAAGACCTGTAACATGTTGTTTATTACATTTTTCTTTTCCAACTCTAGTATTGAAAGAAATACTATTAACATATGCATGTGCACATATATTTATTTAAGTTACACTTAAATATTAAAAGGTGTTCTTTGATCTTTTATTGCTGCCATTAAATCTCAAGCCTCATGCATGCTAATCAAGTTCTCTGCTGCTGAGCCACATCTCCAGCCCTGCATCATTGGTTTCATGTCCCTCAGTAGTCTCAAAAGAGTACAGTATATCTTCAGATCTCGAGAAAATCTCTCTCATTGTAAGCTTAGTTCATTGCAAAATGAAATATACTTTATTTTCCTCTGTTTTCCACCGTCCCTGAGCACTCACTTCTCCCCAAACTGCAATGAGACATATGTATGAAGATGCCATGATGAAACCCATTACTTTGTCTGCAAATCTAAGAAGTTAATTGCAAATTTAGATGCGCGATCTTGCAAAGCCTAGATACACTAATGATAATGGCATCTGGGAATTGTACTGAAGGTGTGGAAGGTGACATTACAAAAGGTGACAAAGCATGCTCACCCCCCTCTGATCTACCACAACACAGTGCCTGAGACTGCTGAGGGAAACGGAGTGTCTTCCCTTGCAGTTCTCAGCTCAAACAGGAATTTAGATGGGGTTATCCTTTAAACAAATGGGCAGTCTCTCAACATTCTATGAGCAGAGTCCGAAGTGTCAGGGAAATTATTGACATTAAAATATTATAAAAACACCATCAAGCTTAAAAGACAAAGTGAATTTGAAGACTATGTTAAGAATGGGAGTTGGACTCATAGCCCTGGCAGCCTCCAGAGCCATATTCTTACATCAATGTCTCTGTTATGCCTTGGAGTAAAGTGGATTCATTTAAATAACGATTTAGGGCCTTTCCAATAATGCCATTGATATTAAAAATAAATAAGTAAGAACTGCTTTAACTGAGCATAAGCAGTTGGTGCTGAAAAGGCTTGTTTCCCAATCCTGGTGGCTTGAGTTTGATTTCAAAACCCACACACAATTGAAAGGAGGCAGCCAACTTTACAAAGCTGTCCTTCACACACATGATGTGGCATGTGTACCCTCATCTCAGCATGCACACACATATAAATGCACACAATAATAATAAGTCAGTAAAGGACAAGGGACAAGAATAATAACAATTAAACAGCAACTGTAGCTCTTTTTAAATAACAATAAAGAAAAGATTATATCATTTGATATTTATAGATCAGAATTTATATAATACATTTAGCAGAATTGATTTTTCTCCATTGATGAGAATGCATCGATTCTTGTTTTTTCTTTCCAAAGAGTTTACAGAGGAAATAATTGCCTTTAATTCTGTCCATAATCATACAGCTTACATGAAAGGAACTGAGATTTCAACTCCAAGTGTTGAACTTGCCAGTTTATTGCAGCAAACATATAGCATTTCTTGTATCTAATTTGAAAGCTTATAAGTAACTTATAAAAACATTTTACAAACAATTGAATTTCTATTAGAAGAAAATATACAGAGACAATAAAATAATACTGTTTTTTAAAAGCACTAATACTGAAAACATGGCTCCAGTCTGTGTTTCCTTTTTCTCTGTTTCTTTTATTTTTGATGCCTATTCATTGGGTTATAAGAGGACATTTTCTTACAAGTGTATAATATACTCTGGAAGTTTTTGCTTTGTTCTGTTTTGTTTTGTTGCATTATCTTTTAAATATATAAACCATGCGCACTCCTATAATTAATCTCAGCACTTGGAAATTAAGGCCTATGATTACTGCTAGCTCATGGCCAACCTGGACTTTTTTGTGAAATACTCTGTCAAATATAAATAAAAAAGTAAACTTATCACTTATTTTTTGTATAAATTTATGACATACAGTATATTTAGTCAATGTGTATGCAATTAGTAATGTCCAAAACAGAACATTTAACATTTCCTTGTCCTTTAATATTATACTATAATTTTACTAACTCAGAATAATTGTACTTATCTATACAACATAGAATAATATGTACATTATAATATATAATACATACATATATACACATATATTTGCATAATTATATATAAATGTGTGAGTCTTTGAATGTGCCAATGAATAAACTTGATAAATTCATTTTGTTGTATTGTGATTGGAGTCTTCAAGCTCTATTGTTCTTGTGGTAATAACATGACATATGTATACTATGATCTATAGTTTCATCTCTATGTTATAGGCCAGCAGAATGACTATTTCTCTGGGTTTTGGCATCCATTACACGATGTTCTCTCTATCCCCTCACCTTTTCTTTACCCTTTTCTGTCTTTTGTAACCTCTATAATACATTCTGATCAATTTGAAATTGTTTACTCTTTGGATCACTGAATTCAGAAAGGTACCCAGGTACTCAGTATATAGGCCAGTGAACAGGACATAACATGATTTGGTATCAGCACTTGAATGCAAGAGAGAAACCTGGACCAGTGACCTATAATTAGAACACCAGACGGTTGTCTAGAGATCCCCTCACTCTATACCAATATTAGAGTACATTTTTAATGAAAAGCTTGGCTACTACTTCTAGTTGAATTCCAAAATATTTTTAAAGGCCTAGAGATACCAACATCATATATAATGAAAGTTTAAGGGGAAATAATGCTGCATTTATCAGTTATCGCAATGATACACATGCACAAGCATGCATATGCATGTTCAATAATTCTAGAGCAGAAAGAAAAATCAACAATACATAAAAGGACCTATTGTCACTGAATTGACCCTGGAAATCCATGTGAGAAAGTGCCCTACCATTTTCCTTTTCCAAGGTCCATCAGCATGCTTCTCACTAGCAATAAAGCAATGGTAATTAAACCCAACACACAGTTGCAATCAATCATTTTCCTAGGAAAGTTTGAAATTATATAACCAATAGACATTTAGCACTGTGTATTATGAAATGAAACATTAAACCTGTTCTTTTTATTCTATTCAATAGTAAGCTGAATATAATCTGCATCATTTAATTATGAAGATAGGTAGGCATCCATTTCTTAAAAGTACCTTTCCCAATACTAGAAAGTCTGAAATCTGGTTACACCACATATATATTATCATGATTTTAAACCTTAACTTTGTGAAGGTTAGTCTGTCACAGATGGACAGTAATTTGCTGTTATAAAAACAATTGCTTTTTATGGTTACCGGACTTATACTGAACTGTGACTTGAAAGTATTAACTAGGAAATTCTAAAAACAAGTTGTTAACCTCTCATTGTGCCCAATGTATAAATCAAATTCTATAAGTGTATGTTAGTAATATACTACATATAGAATTTGGTGCTATCTTTGGTTTCAAGTATCCACTTAGAGATCCCAAAGAATACTATGTGCTTTGTTGAACTTCCTAAAGTTTCATGACATAAATACGGATTATTATATTTATCTTAAACTGAAAATTTGAATTTTTGTTCAAGTTAGAATTTGAAATATTTTTCACCTTGATGCAATACCCAGAAGTAGTGCCATAGCTTTAAATTCTCTCTTCTGGCTTCAACTTGAGAACTTTATTACAACATTCTATATCTTACCTCAATATAAATTTATCAGTCTTATTATTTTATGTATTAGAAATTTAACAGAAAGAACATATAATGGCTAATTAATTCACAAACATGTGGAGTCCAGGCATAAGTCTGTTTATTGGTATGACTGGATTCCAAGGTTCAGACAAAACCTATCAAAGTACCTTCTTCCTTCCCCCATCCTTCTTAGGACATTATTAACAATTTTGCATTATATTTAACTAGATCATCCATATTTGGTAGACAGGTTGGCAAATGGCATAATTAATACTTAGACTGCCCCACAAAACATCACCCTCTGGTATTTGGAATCTAAAGGTGGAATTTTCAAGCTGTCGACTGCATTCATGTTGATAGCCACTGTCTAAACTAACCAATATGGCCAGAAATGAGGATCAAGAGAGGGCGCTGGTCTATTTCTGGTGTTTAGGAGGAGATGACATGGCACCTTACCCAAACTGTATGAAGATTTTTCTCTCTCTTTTTTAGTGATTTTAATATCCTGGTATATAAACCACTATATTCATATCAGAAATATTAATGACCTTATATACAAATTTAGATTTTTTCCTAATCCATTAAATACCTTTCTTTCTTATGTTAAAACACATGGGTTCATATAAATTTTAAACCCTTTCACCTACGCCCCACTGTGTTTATCTCAGTTGACTGTATTTCTTCTATTTTTCTGTTTACCTGATCTGAGGAGCAATACTTTTGTTATGAGTAGACTCATGTTTGGTTGAATGAATATCTGGATTTTCCCTCAAAACCAGTAGCTAGCTCTAAATGTGCTTGTTTTCATTATTCATTCTTATTTCAATCTGAACTGCCAAGAATACTGTGCTAAAAACTTCCCCGAGAGATAACTGTAGGTGGAGGACATTGTATTACCAGGCCCCAGTAGTCTGTCTAGCTGAGACAGCTACTTCAGCCTCTTCTGAAACAAAGCATGAAAATGATCAGTTCAAACCTAGTCAGTGGGAATGCATGCCTCCCGTTAACGAAGCTGAGCATGGTGTCTTCTCAGGCATTCCTGCAGCATTTCTGAATACAAACATCAGGCTTCCAATCCAGATAGTAAAATGTAACTTGCACACACCTCTTGTTTTCTGCATTGTTATTTTTTTAAAGAAAACTCTTTATTCTTAGCCAGGCATTTGAATAGTTTCCTGTTTTTCAAAAAGACATATTCTAAGCACATGTGAAAATAATAATAACTGATAATTATTATTTTTCTTATATTTAGTAGTATTGAATTAAAAATAATGCAACACATAGTATAAGTAACCCACATTTAAGATATGTCATATTTTTGTGTTGTTTGTATTTCAGAAAACAATAAAGTGTGATTGTTATAACTGGCAATTGTATAAGCATTTAATTTTTAATATATTTCAATTAAGATTTCAAAAATGCTAGATTATAATTATTTATATATAAATCTATATATGTAACATCTAAAGAAAAAGTGTAGCCCTCAAACCTCATCAAAGGAATGCTTATTAATATGCAATAAAATAATGTAATATATCTTCCTTTTAATCTTCATTTAAATATTTGAGAAACTGTACTTTAGATATTTAAAAAATTCCCAACGTATATCAGGAAGGAATTGCAGGTCTAATATCCAGCCCTAGCAGCTGACTCTAGAACAGTGGTTCTTAGACTGTGAGTCAAGACTCCAGGTATCCTATATATTAGGTATTTACATTATAATTCATAACAGCAGCAAAATTATAGTTATGAAGTAGCAATGAAAATGGTTGGAGGGGGTCACCACAACATGAGGAACTGTATTAAAGGGTCACAGCATTAGGATAGTTGAGACCCACTACCCTAGAGTCTTCATTAAAATCAAGCAGCAGTGTGATAACAGACCCGTGGGAGGGTCTAAAATATATCAAATGTGTGTGTGTGTGTGTGTGTGTGCGTGTGTTTTATTCACAGCAATAAATAAGAAGGAGAAAGCCACCAGGTGTTCCTGTACAATTCCTTATCTGTTTGCCTTGAAATATGAAGGAAATATCAAAAGGGTCAATATTTCATAGTTCTCAACCTTTCCATAAACACCTTGCATTGGCAGTGGTAGCAGAGAAATAAACTAGCAAGAATTATGAGTTTTAGCTGCAGTCCAAAATAAACATACTTTAAACTATAAAGTTGATATTGAAATACGTCAGCCTAATGACAGTTATTTTTTATTTGTGGAATATTTTCAGGATACTTTTCTTTCAGTAAAGATAAAAACTAAAGTATCATGTAAAACATTTAAGAAAAACAATACAATAATGATTCCAGAAATTTAAAAGAAGCAGTCAGCATTTACATAGATGTATGTTTGCATAAATAATTAGATCTGAGGAAAGAATGGGAAATTTAACAATGGTAATCTCAATACATTGCCACAAAGATTTAAGAAAGAAAATTGAATAGATATGGTATGTTCTTGCTAATCTGTTACCAAAAATATATAATTGTTTTCAGCATTTCATCTTGTATTAGCTTCTTTTGTTCCTATATGAAAACCCCAGAATTTTCTGTCTTTCCATTAGTTCATAAAGATGCATTTGTATACTCAAATTTTCATTAAATATCTGTCAAAAGGAGGCAATGCAGAAGTCTGGTGGTTGAGACAGAGAACAAATCAGTCTGGTCTCATGTAGTAATTTGGCACGAGGCCTTGAGTTGTTATTTAGCCTGCATGCAGTTGTATGCCAAGCAATGAACAATTTGGGGACATCTATTATCTTGTCATTAAGAAAATTCCAATTACTACACTTGGCACTCTCTCGCTTGTCTGCTTCCAGTTCCTGGTACCAAAATAGCTTGAATTTCTCACATGCCCTTAGGAGACTAGAATGAAAAGTGTGATTATCTTGCTTCCATGGCAGCAGCTAGATACACTATTTCCTGAATGTACAAAATTCAGATTAATGGCTTTATAATTTGATAACATTTTTCTTGGTATGCATTTGAAATATAGGTGCATGTAGTTTTAAATTTGGGATGAAGTCCAAATTTGTTATAGTATACTTTCTTGATTTCTTATTCTTTTACCATTTAACTCCTTATTGCCACCAAATTATTTTCTTTTTCTTTCTTCATTATTTAGAACTGTCAAGGTGTCTCTGCCTCACACTGATATGATCCAGGTGAACAATCATTTCGATTTCTAGTACATATGCTGGCACATAATACTCTTGGATCTTTGTTTTGTAACTGTGTTCCCCTTGCCTCAGCACCCTGGTCACCATCGAAGATATCTGAGTATATATCATGCACAGAGAACTATACAGTGCTGAGGCTCAGCAGAGTGACTGTAACTAATATATTTTCTGGGTCCAGATAAGAACATTCTGTGGCCAAATCCCTGCCAGTTTGAAAGTAATGATCCTCAGCTCCACACCACCCTTTTTCCTCTACAGATATGTGGGTTGGGTTACATCTTCTCACATAGATCGCTATAACTCTTCTCTGCATATTTATTGTGCTTCTTGTACATTCCAAAATTATTGTGATTATTGAACTCTCATCCACTACCTTTAGTAGCAGCCACAATTTCTGTTGTGGTTTGGTTTATCACCTTTCAGCTACCGTGTATGCTATTCCAATCCCTCAACTTGATATGATGACTATAGAATTATCCTATCTCCTGCTCTTCTCCCTCTTCCTTCTTTCCCTCTTCCTCTTCTTTCTTGCACACACACACACACACACACACACACACACACACACACACAGCAGGGGTGAAGAAGGGATATATTTGAATTCAGAAAGGGTCACAAGGAGACTTCCCTTGGTATGTTACCATCAATATATTTTAAAAAATAAAATAAAGCAACTGACCTTTGGTGATTTGTTCCCCTTTCAGAGATTCTGTCCTCCCTCAAACATGCTTTGAATCTTCCTGCTTCCAGATCTGATGAAGAAATTTAAGATTAGTTTCCTTTTCCAATGTATTTCATCATTAAATATCAATTGCTATTTCTCAGAATAGCATAAACTAACAGCTGTAATAACTGAGTCTAAATGAGAAAAATACTAAACTGTGCTTTCTAAAATCTCCAGAACATTGCACCATTTAATAATATCGTCTTTGCCATCAAAAAGTGTTAGGATCAAGATAAAGGAATGGTATGGAGAAAGAAGAATAAACTTTCCCTTCGAGGACGGGGGATTCCTTTTATCAATAATTCCTCTAATCTGTTACCAAGTATGGAAGAATTTATTGCTGGTTCTGCCACAGTCTTGGTAAATTTTAGATAATCTTTCTTATGACTCTCTTAACTAATAACAAGGAAATTTACCAATAATAAAGCATCTGTCTTTTTTTTTTGAGAGTGTATGTGAAACAAAATTGTTTCCATGAACGTTGTCATGTGAAAATGTGAGTATTAAGTCACCTCAAAATGATTTTATTTTAGTACTTTACTACTATGATGTTTTTATTTCATATCCATAATGTCAGGTCTATATGGTCTAGGTTTTTATTTATAGCTGACACATCCCCAGCTTAGCTTCAGTGTGTGTAGAGCGCAACTTTCTTTCAGCTAAGTGTTTATTGGAGCAAGAACACAAAGCTCATATTTAACTTATTCATATATACCACTGGAGTAGGAAGACTGAGCAGGTTAAGGAAGAAAGGCAGGACTCAGGCGAGTATTAAGGTGAAAAATTCTACCCACTCATGTGTTCTGTCGGGAATCTCCAAAACAACATGCAACATGCTTTAAATTATTGTGCATGAGACACAGAATGCAATCAATTATTCAAAACTTTGCTTCCCATTAGAAAAGGACTTCTACAAAGATTATCATTTCTTAACCCCAGTGATTTGTGTATGCACCCGAATGTCTCAAAGAGTCTTGTGATACTCTCACATTCTGGCATTAGACAGAATATGTGGATAGAGTCAAGGAGCTGTGGCTCTGAAAGTGTTTGAAGGGTTGCTGAAGCAAAGCTGTGACAAAGCTGCAGTGTGGCCGAGAAGAGGGAATAAAATATGCCCAAACACCATTGGTATCTTGCTTCATTGTAGTGAATGAGAAGCTATTACAGTCTCTCAGGGACTATTCAAGAAGATAATGAGCTCCGGATTCTACAGGTGCTTCAAATTCAGGAGGTCCTAACTACAAAAGTAGCTCTGACTTCAAGGACTCTCAGACCTTAAGTGGCTCATGTTCAGTCTCTTTCCCCGTAACAACTGTGTTCCCATTAACAGGCTAGGTCTCTAACCTGAGCTGATTGGACGACACTGACCTTCATCCCTAAAGTAACAAAATTCTGGTTTGCTTTAGCTTTGTCAGGCTACGGTTACTTCAGCGGTCCCTCTATATTATATGGGGAATAAAACTTCCAAGAAACAGCCCAGATAATCTTTGTTTTTTAGATACTCTTTATACCACTCTCATGTAATTTAAATATTCATTTGTCACCGCATTCCTAGTTTTGTTAGTGTTTCTAAGATAGTAGTTCCTTTCTTCTTCTATTAGTTAGATCTCTCAACTAGCATACACAAAATGACAAGGTTGTTTTTGAGCATCTAGAGGAGTAAAATTTTATCATGATGCCTGATGTGAAATCTACTTCCCTAGGATGAAAAATTATATACTAGAAATACCTGTTTGTTTGAAGGAATACACAAAACCAACAAGTGAGTTTTCTTTAGTGATATCTCAGATAAAATTAATTGCATGGATCTAATATTTTTTCCCAAAGGGGATACTATTCCAGATAATGAATATCAATTGAGTGTATTATCTAATTTTTAAGGCATAAAATATTGTCTGTGAGAGGTTGCCATAAATAAGTGAGAAACAGGCAATGTTGTTCCTGTTCTATTAGACTGGCTATTCAGGGTGAAATGTGGAATGGAAGACAAATAGATTTCAAGCTTGTGTCAGACAAGAGCAATTATAAAATGAAGTCTTCCTCTAATTGTAGTGAGGAGGTCTCTTGTTGGTTCCTGGCCGCCAAGCTAGCTTAGACCTGAAATAATCACACAGAAACTGTATTATTTAAATCACTGCTTGGCCCATTAGCTCTAGATTCTTATTGGATAACTCTTATATATTAATTTAACCCATCTCCATTAATCTGTATATTGTCAAGTGGCAGTGGCTTACTGGCAAAGTTTCAGCATGTCTGACTCTGGCAGCAGCTCCATGGTATCTCCTAACTCCGCCTTCTTCCTCCCATGCTATAGACCAAGCCAGTTTTCTTTATTCATTAACCAATAAAACAACACGTAGACAGAAGAACCTCCCATACCATCTAATGTAATGCTGTAGGGATTCATATCAGCTTTTCAGTAATCCCCATAGAGGGTGGTGCTGGCACAGCAGCTGTAAGAACAAAACTTATCCAGAGTGCCAGCTATATGTAACTAGGATACATCATTACTGGCCAAAGGATTTAAAGTGTTCTACAGGCTGAGTGGTGTTGGTGTATGCCTTTAATCTCAGCACACAGGAGGCAGAGACAGGCTGCTCTTTGTGAGTTTGAGATCAGCCTGGTCTACAAGAGCTACTTCCAGAAGAGCCGGAATGTTACATAGAGAAATCCTGTATCAAAAAAACAAAGAAATAAAGTGTCCTAAGGTTATCATCTGCATACATACCAGGTCTGCGTCCCCTCAACTACATTTTTTGTACACATCATATTCAACAAACTGGATCAATTACAGACAATCAGCATTCACTGGTATATACAAATAAGCATTCACGATGACACTTTTAGATATAGATATCATGTCCTCAAAAGATTAACCTGATTTCTGTTTATCCTATAACTCCATTTGCATGTCACTGCCACTGACCTCTTCAACTCAATCATCTTAAAGCCCTAGGCACCTCCAATCTATCCACTATTCTCCAGTGATATTTTTTCTAAAGTCATCCATTACTCCTACAGATGGTCAATAATGGAGTATTGTGCTTAAAGTCGCTGATAGGGTTTCTACCCACCATTTACCTTCATTATTCCTTGAGGGGTTTTAGTATCTACATGTCTATTTATGGACAACAACAATATTTTGGATTTATGTATAAATGAAGCTCAAGTTTCATCTCTATTAATTGAACCTAAGATTCATCCTACAATATAGATACCCCCTTAGTCAGATAGAGCAGTAGAAAAAGTTCAGTAACAGAAAGGGAATGTAAGGCACTTTTCTAACCAACCCTTAATCCACTGGAAAAAATATAGCTCTCTATTGAAATATTTTAGCTGTAACCTTATATCAAGTATTGTCATACGATCGAGAATGATAACATATGCTATGTTTTAAATAAATCTTAATTAGTGAAAAAAGTATAGAGAATAATCTGAGGCCAATTAGAGTAACATGAATATGCACTGAATATTGGATAAAATATTAGTGTTAAATTCTAGAACATGAGAAAAGTTGATATAGTTATGTTGTACCTGTTGTTTTTTGGAGATAGTTGGCAATGTATCAGTAGACAATATATCACAGTCTCTGAAAGTCTCTAAAAATAAACAAAACAAAAAAAATTAAAATGGTGTATATATGTGTGTATGTGTGTGTGTGTGTGTGTGTGTGTGTGTAAAAGAGACAGAGACAAAAAGAGAGACCAAGACAGAGACAGAAAGATACAGAGAGACAAGGTGTATTTAAAAGCAAATGCATTGGTAAATCTTCAAGGTACTGTAATTTCTACTTCTCTTTATGTTTGTTACTTTTGAGATTATAATTACATTTCTCCTTTTTTCTTTCCTCCAAATCCTCCCATACATCCCTCCCCACTCTCCCACAAGTTTATGACCTCTTCTTTCATTGTTGCTATTGCATGAATATAAATGTGTATGTACATGCATGTATATTTCTAAATAAAACCAGGTAAGTTTCTATAATGTGACTTGTATGCATGTTTGGCACTGGACAGCCAATTGGTGTGCTCTTCCCTATGGAAAACCACCTCTTCTGTTCCCAGCTTTTCATAGTTGCCTGTAGTTCTTTATGTAGGGTTACGGCCACACAGGATTTTGCAGTCCAATTTGTCACGTCCATTAGTGCTCTCCTTCTTCAGCTCATGTTTGGGTTGTGATGTTGAAGACAAAATGTGTATGTCTAACATTGCAAGGAAACACAGTCTCACAGTAAAGTCCTTGATATTATTGCCCTTACAATCTTTCTTCCTTTCCTTCTTCAATCTTCTCTGAGCCTCAGGTACACAAATTTGCATTTTGATTAGTTGTGTTTGTGATTACATATTTCAAGGAAACAAAATAAAATATACAGGGTAGCATAAAACAAAGAAATGACACTTTAATACTTTTATCACAGAATAAGATAAATTCCAATTAAAATAAACCATATAGTTCAGTTAAATATGAGATTATATAAAATTAAGAAGAGAATTAATGCACTAAGAGATATGATGGAAGAAATTATCTAAAATGTACCAAAGATAAGAAATATGAACAAAAAAGATTTAGGTATATTTCTGGTACTGCTGTTAGATTTTATTATGCTACATTTTTATTAATAAACCTAAAAATATTAATAGACATTTGTTTTAGATATACAAAAGGGAATATAACATCTCTAAGCATGTAAGATTTTCTTCTCTCTAGTTTTTATGGAATCATATTTTGTGTTCAATTCTAAACTAATTATGACATAAGGAGGTATGTATGTCTTAGGGTTTCAATTGCTATGAAGAGACACCATGTCTATGGCAACTTTTCTGAAGAGAAACATTTGATGGAGTCTAGCTTACAGTTTCAGAGCTTAGTCCATTATGATCACGGTGGGAAACATGGTGGCCTGCAGGCAGACATGGTACTGATGGTGGGAAACACGGTGGCCTGCAGGCAGACATGGTACTGATGGTGGGAAACACGGTGGCCTGCAGGCAGACATGGTACTGATGGTGGGAAACATGGTGACCTGCAGGCAGACATGGTACTGATGGTGGGAAACATGGTGGCCTGCAGGCAGACATGGTACTGATGGTGGGAAACATGGTGGCCTGCAGGCAGACATGATACTGATGATGGGAAACATGGTGGCCTGCAGGCAGACATGGTACTGATGGTGGGAAACATGGTGGCCTGCAGGCAGACATGGTACTGATGGTGGGAAACATGGTGGCCTGCAGGCAGACATGGTACTAATGGTGGGAAACATGGTGGCCTGCAGGCAGACATGATACTGATGGTGGGAAACATGGTGGCCTGCAGGCAGACATGGTACTGATGGTGGGAAACATGGTGGCCTGCAGGCAGACATGGTACTGATGGTTCTGGACCTAGAGCTGGAGCTGAGAGTTCTACATATTTATCTGCAGGCAATAGGAAGTTAGCTGTAACCCTGGGCATAGAATGAGCCCAGCCCCACAGTGCCACACCTCCTCCAACATGGTCACACCAACTCCAACAAGGCCACACCTCCTAATAATGCCACTTCCTTTGGGGGCCATTTTCTTTCACACCGCCATGATGTGCAATTTGAGTTACCCTGAGATATTTCCAACCAGTCAATACCTTAGTTTAGAAGTAATGTTTTATAGCCACTGCTTGATATTCATCCATTTAGTAATATTGTATTGTATATTATACTCAAAATATTTTTCATTTTCCTTGTGACATTGTTTTTAACCTATGAGTTTAGAAAAGGCATTTGTTTGATTTTCAGTTTTTAAGGGTTTCCAGATATTTCATTTTGATTTTCTGTTTCACTCAATTATAACCAAACAGTATAAACTATTTCATATTTTAAATTAAAAAAAATTCTATCTTGAAGAAAGATGTTTGTAAATTTAAAATTAATACATATTCTCCTGTTACAATTAAGGTCACGCTATGGCAGCTTTATAACTCATGTATACTTACAGTGTTTTGGAAGTCTCATGTTACGTGATTAATTTTCTTTTGTTCTAGGAAAATCCTAAAGTTCTCTGATTATAGTTGCACGTTTGATTATTTTTCCTTCCATAGATAATAAGTTTTTCTTTATATTTTAAAGCTCTGTTACCAGATGCATATATATTTAATACTGTAGAGTTTATTCATGACTCTAGTCTTCATAATTATTAAATACAATTCTTTCTTATTATAGTAAAATCTACTTTATCTGATGTTGTTACAGTTTTCCTTTTTATTTATCTGTGGGAGTCCTATCATTTCCCAAAATTTTATTGTTAGTCTACATTCAAACCATTCTTATAGGTAATTTGATAGTTCTATGTAGGGTTTTGAATTTGTACTGCCTACTTCATAGGGCTATGTTACTAAACCCAATGGCTAAACACAATGTTTTGTGCTTACCCTCCCTACTTTTATAGTGTGGTTATTATTTGAATAAAAAAATAAGTCCCAATAGTTTAAGTGCAATACATATAAAAAGAACCATCATAAGCACCTTAAATAATTTTAAGGTAGTATAAATGGATCATCATCATACATAAAGATGATCGATTGTGAGTTTTGTTGCTATGAGGAAAAGTGAGGGGAGATTGAATTTAGTTTACAGTTTCAAAGATTTCAGCCCATGGTTGATTGTTTTTGTTATTTCTGAACTATGATGGCAAGGCAGAATATCTTGACAGAACTGTGTGGAAGAGAAAAGTAACTAACCACACTGCAGTCAGGAGTCATCAGAGAAAGCCTGAAGCTAGTGGCAATATAACACCTTAAATAGCATGTCCTCGAGGGCCCACTTTCTGCCTTCCTAAGTGTCCACCACCCAGTAGAACTTTCAATTACAAATCCACTTAAGATAGAGAACTCACTACGTAATCACTTTTTGGTGATGAATTTTACTGGCTGGGGATCAAACATTCCATGTATGAGCCTACAGGGGACATTTCTCATTGAATATATAACAATGAGAAAAATCTAAATACCACAATTATTAAACCATTTAACTTTTAAACAATTTCTGTTCTTATATCAAATAGTTCATCACTGCAAGTCACATAATGCATAGGATTTATAAAACTGATTTCCATTTATTTTTGCTGTTTTTCTTCCTTAATTTGCTGTTATAGACATTAACGAGTAATAGTAATAGACATTTCCATTACATTACTAAAACCTATTCCCTGGGGGAAACTAAATCACACAATTTTCTATTAAGAAATGGTCGGATTATGAATAAAAGTCTTGAAAAATGCTTATTACTAATTCATCTCTTAAAATTGTAAGGTGTATATTTCTTTATTGGTACACAAAGATGTTTAAACATCATCACTGATGCTAAGATATTTTCACAAACACACTGTGCCTGTTGTGTTAGAGTCATCTGGGAAGAGGGAACCTTCATTGAGGAATTGCCCCCATCAGGTTGTACTGAAAGCAAACCTGTGAGGGAATTTTCTTAATGAAGGATTGATATGGAAGGGCCCACCCAGCCCATTATGGGCCAATGCATCGCTTGGAAGAAAAAAACTTTAGCAAGCCAGTAACAAGCTTTCTTCCAAGGTCTATGCTTAGTTCTCCCCTCTCCATTCCTGTCTTGACATCTGTCTTGGCCTTTGGTGGCTGTCTATGACATGGAAGTAGAATCCAAATAAACCCTTTCCAGCTCAAGTTGCTTTGGATCATAGTGGGTTTTTATTTCTACTTTATTTTTTTTACTTTTATACAAAATATATTTTGCCACACAAAGTATTTTGATTATGGCTTACCCTCCATTTGCTCTTCCCAGTTCCTCTCTACCTCCTATCCTACCCATATCCATTCCCCTTATGTCTTTTGTTAGAAAATAGGCATCTAATAGATAATAATAGAATAAAATATAATATAAAACAATAAAAATCAGAATAGGACAAAATAAAACAAAAAAGAGCAGTAAAAAGACCCAAAGAAAAGCTACAGCAAACAGATATAGCCCCAGAAACACTAGATAGCCCATTCAGGAACCCCACAAAAACACCAGCCTGGGAGCTAAAATATGTGCTCGAAATCTATAGGGTAAATAAATAAATAGAATTAAGAATAAAAAATAAATAAAAAAGAAATCTCTGACACATTACGAGACAAGGAACGTTAAGAAGCTGGTGAATTCATTTTCTGTTTTATATTACTGGCCTTAAGAATTTGTTTCTTAGCGAGACTCCCTTGGAGAAAACATGTTTCCTTTGCAAGTGGTTATCAGTTGGGGATAGCTTCTGAGTTAGGGATGGGGACAGGTGCCCACTTCTTCTTTAAGCTGTCTGGTGTAGATCCATGTAGGTTCAGCGCTTGTCTCACTCTCTGTGAGTTCATATATGCTTCCATAAAGTTGACTTAGAGGACCTGGTTTTATTTTGGAGTCCTCCTTCGCCTC